>SNQJ01S0091955.1:44006-59077 GCA_010110895.2 Picea sitchensis | reverse complement strand
TTCCACAAGAGTTCTGTGTGTATATATTTTAATTACATGCAGTTCGAAAAATTTATGTGGCATAACTCAGTTTGATGCTGGGTATGTTACATTATGTTGAGCAGAGAATGAAAGTGTTTTCTGGAGTAACATGGCCAGACATGGGTGGCCGCGGATGTTACAATATGGTATCAGAGCTTCAGTTTTCAACATTGAGCCTGGATGGGCCGAGCAATTTGAGTGAAGCAAAATTTTATAGAGGATTTATTTCAAAGTGGCCAAATTTCGAGTTGCATAGCGTCCATGTTAAAATTTAGAAGCAACGATGCGGAATTGGCAAAAGCCCCTATTTTTGTTGTTAAATTCATGGGAAAATTGATAAATTTGGTCAAGTGGTGAGATATTCTTGATTTAATATATGTTTTAGCGAGTTCGAACCTGGAATGGGTTGAATTTTAAGTTATGGTGAAGCCATGACAGATGGAGCGAGATTAGAAATTAAAATTCTCAATTCACAACTTGAGTTTGGGTAAAATTCGTTCAGAAATGTCAAACCACATCGATTTGTTGTTGGAGAGGTTGAACTGGTGTTATCTGGGTGGAATTGAACAAATTTCATAGTTTCATAATGTTTATGGTAGAAATGGGGAAAAAATTAGGAAGAAGCCGCAATTTCTGTAGCGAAATTCACGAGGAATTGATGCGCATAAAAATGTATGTGCATAGATGGGTGCACTAAAAATGAATTATGCACAGTAAAAATATTGGGCACTGCGCAGAAAAATATTGGCGTGCTAGTGCACGTGCTAAATTTTGGCGCCGCGTGGAAAAATGTTGGTGTGCGGGTGTGCGCACTAAATTTTGGCGTCGCGCGGAAAAATGTTGGTGTGCAGGTGCACGCACTATTTTATGGCACTGCGCGAAAAAATCTTGGTGTACGGGTTCGCGAGATAAATTTTGGCGTTGTGCTTAAAAATGTTGGTGTGCAGGTGTGCGCATTAAATTTATCATTGTGCGGTGTGCACACACATAATAATGGTGCACGTGGTGTGCGTAGTATTGGCAGAGCGCAGTGGAGTTTGGTTTGTGCACGAGTAATGTGGTTATATGTTGTCGTGCGATAGTTTAGTTAAAGGTGTGCGCACACTATCGATGCATGGTGAGGGCGCACTAAACTTTGGCATGGTGCAACACATAGATTGAAATGCGCATGATACAAAAACTACGCGCAACAGGTAATAGTGCGCGGTCGATATTGGCGCGTGACACAAAAGTAGTGCGCACAAGTTATTGACGTGACATAGAAATGATGCACGATGGTTATAGGTGCGTGGAGCATGAATTACCTTGTGGTTTTATTGAGCATGCTAAATATGGATGTATAGGTTGAAATTTGTGCGCGCAAAGTCATTTGGAGGATGAACAACAACAAAAAACCAACGATTTTCTGCAACGTTTTATATCATAATTTTCTACAACGTTTTAGATCAAAATTAATAAACTTTGATCTAATAATAATTTAAAATAAGTTCAAAACAATTAAAACAAAACCCTAATTAATAAACCACTTAAATAACTAATAATAAAACCTACTAACCACCTAGACTCTAGTTAATTAAAACAAACATTAATAAACTTTGAATTAATAATAATTTAATAATTTCAAAACAATTAAAACAAAACCCTAATTAAATTCAATCGCACTAAATAAATAATAAAAAAAGGATTTTACCAAATAACAAAACCCTAATTAAATCACACATAATAAATAATTAAAAAGAATTTTTACCAAAACAACCTAGCCGACACTTAGTTTTCACGTCAATTCCAGTATTTAAAACCAAATCTTCTCATTATCTAAACCCAGGCTCATTGTCCTGAAGATGGATCCTGATTTGGATCCGAAACATCGACACTCTATTGACCAAACTGTGGCTATTTCGACCAATCATGAAAACTCCAACCACATAAATATTTTTAATCGTTTTATATCATTTGAACATCATCTTTTTGCAACACATATTTTAGCCCCTTAAGAGCGATTTTAGCTACTCAAAAACAAAGAGAACAAAGTGTACCAAGGTATAATTTTCCTCTACATCTCAAATGAAAGATCTCAGAGAGATCTTTCTAATGGTGTAAACCGTTCGTCAAACAGAGCTTTTATGAGAAAGTTACAACACAAACATTGGAGGGTAAATTTTAAGACCCAACTAACTTCAAAGAGCCATAACTTTATGCTCTGGAATCAAATTGAGGCACGGGAGCAGTGAATGGAAATATATTGAACCATATAATACATTCCAAGAGATGAATTAAATTTCTTGGCATGTTAAAAGAATTTAATATGGAAGAGAAGGTACTTGTAGCATTCCAGACCAAAAACACGAATTGACCTAGAACTTCAACAGGCTGTAACTAGTAGCTCATAACCCAGAAATAGGTGAAAATTGGACATATTGTCCATAATATGAATATGAAGAAACCCAATTGATATCCCATGAAAAATCCAATGGAGTAAGTGCAAAAATCCATAATTACAACGTAGAGTTGCGCCAAGTTGAAGGGTGAACACAAAAATTAATGGACAATTTTCGAATAACCATAACTTTCTGCTCAAGACTCAAAATTGAGCATGGGAGAAGGTGTTGGAAATGTATCGAATAGTAGAATATAATTATTCACCCATAAAATTGATTTGGACATTCAATTTTTTGGGAAATCATAAGAAATCATTCTGATATATTATTGAACTAGAATGGTTCATATTTTTCATGAAATTGTTGAGTCATTGAGCCTGACAAAGTTTTGTTCGCTGCACATTTTGCAAAGTTAAAAACAACTAGATTAGATCAGGATCATCATAGATTCCAGAGGAATGGAATATAAAAATGGGACTTACATCTAGGAATATGATATCATAGGGATGGATGTCCATTTGGGCATTGAAGGAACAAACTCTAATGGACATGGAGAAGGAAGGGGTGAACACATGAACATGGTAGATACTTGTTATCACTGAAATTTCGTCCGTAAATGGTTACAAGAATTCAGCATCGCCAAACAGTTATGAGGTCACCCATGGACCAAAAATATCACAAAAGCATTCCCAAAGGGTTAAAAACTATACAAATAGTGCAAAACTAAATGGCGCTATGAAGACATAGGGTGCACGCGCACATGCATGAAACAAAAATGCAAGATTCACGCACATGCGCACAATGCGCGACTGTTGTCGCAAAAAGCCACGCACCTAAGAAACGATGAATTTATGAGAGTGTTCGGCCTCTCACCCACTTCTGGTTCAACTTCCAAGTTGATTTGACACTCAAATCTAGACTGGATTTGACTGGGTGGCTAGTCAAAGACCTAGAAATGCCCTAATTAGCCTCTTTACACACTACAAACTAGTTGAACAATACCTCAAAGGAATGCTATATAAAGGCCATGGATACACTTCATTTTTCAAGGAATTCATAGCAAAGTTATGCTGCCATTATTCTCTTGAGGAATCTTCTATCCTTTCCAAGAGTATACTTATGAGGGATGTCCAAATCCATAAACATGATAATGAAAGGCTTATGAGAGTCAAGGAGAAGCAAGAGGATTTCAACATGAAGTTAATGCATAGCTTGAACATAATATAAAATAAATTGGATAAGGAGAGGGCTCAAGAAAATTTGGAAGTCACAGGTCTCTTGATGAGAAAAGAAGAACCATAAGTGTTAGCAGACATCATCGTCACTCCCCGAGGAATTCCAATAAGAGGGAACACAACAAATCAAGTCCATCCCCTATAAGGAATCATAATAGGTTTGGGGTGGATGAGATACGAGGAGAAATGAACAAAATCAAACCTCATACATTTGATGGTGAGCACAAGAAGGATGAATATGTAGGAGACATGGCTACTGGGCATGATAAAGTATTTTCAATTGCATAATTATTCATCTCAGGTAGAAGGTAGAATTTCCATCTATCAACTCAAGGGAAAGGCATCCATGTGGCGGGATCAGCTTGTGCAGGTGCAACACATTAAAGATAAAAGTGTCACTTGGAGGGAATTCAAGAAGTATTTTGAGAAGAAATACTTGACTAAGAGATACTATGACAAGAAAATGAAAGAGTTCTTTGAACTGAAGCTTGAGAGTATGACCATAGATGAATATGAAAGAAATTTTTTAGAACTGCTGAAGTATGTCTCTTTCATCAAGGATGAGACAATTAAGATTCAGAGGTATTATAGTGAATTTCCATCATTCATCAGTGAAAAAATACAGTATGATAATCCCAAGACATTGGAGGAGACCAAAAGGCGAGCTAAATGTCTATATGATCAACAAAAATCAAGGCCAACTTTCCAAAAATCTTGGGAAGACATAAAGAAATTCAATATGGATCAGAGGAAGAAAGGAACTAAGCCACCATTCTTTAGAAATAATACTCAGGGAAAACCAACTTCTAGAGAACCCAAAATGATTGAGTCAGGGGGTCAAAGGCCAAGGAAACCACCTATTGAATGTTGAGGTTGTAAAGGAGATCATATGTTCAGAGATTGTCCTCACAGAGGTGAAAAAGTGAGGACTATTCCTAAAGTACAACAAGCTGAAATAGTGGAGGACATGGGCATAAATGTACCATGGATCTATGCAGCCATGGAAAACAAGCAAGCAGATTATCAATCACATATGATTGAAGTGGAAGGTATGATCAACAACCAAACCATTGCTATTTTAATTGATTTAGGAGCTATTCATAGTTATATAGATCCTAAGATGGTGGAAAGTTTTCATTTTCCAAGAAGCAAGCATGGAAAATCTTGGTTGGTGCAGCTGACTATCGGAGCCAAAAGAAAAGTTAATGAGATGGTTAAGTCATGTCTTATGGACATGAATGGACTGAACACCGGGGCAGATTTGAACATCTTGCCTTTAGGTTCCTATGACTGTCTAATTGGGATGGATTGGTTGGACCAACATCATGCTATCCTAGACTATTATAACAAGGCATTTACTTGCTTGGATGAGGAAGGGAACCTAAGGAAAGTGTAGGGAATTCCCAAGGCAGTGACCATCATAGAAATTTCAGCATTGCAGCTGAAGAAATGTTACATAAAAGGGTGTCAAATATTTGCAACTCACATGGAAGAGACACCTAAATATAAGTTGCCAAATTTGGAAGATAATGAATATAATGAAGACTCATTCATGGTCCTTGCAGGCTATTATAAGAAGTTTATTGAAGGATTCTCAGAGATTGCACACCCAATCACTTCCTTACAAAAGAAGGGTGTGAAGTTTCAGTGGACATTGGATTGTGAAAAGAGTTTCCAACACTTGAAACAACTATTGACAAGTGCTCCAATACTAAGGATTGCAGACCCAAATGAAGACTTCATTGTATGCACAGGTGCATTTAAAGAAGGACTTGGTGGAGTCCTCAGCCAAAATGGGTTTTTTATATGTTATGAATCAAGGAAGTTGAAGGAGCATGAAAGACACTATGCCACTCATGATTTGGAGTTGGAAACCATAGTGAATGCCTTGAGGAAATGGAGACACTACCTCATGGGGAAAGGGTTTGAGCTCAGGACAGACCATAATGGTCTGAAATATTTATTTTATCAACCAACTCTAAATGCTAGGCAAAGCAGAGGGTTAGAATTTCTCAGTGAATATGACTTTGATATAAAGCATATCAAGGTAAAAGAGAACAAAGTGGCTAATGCACTCAAAAGAAGAGTGCATGAATTGCATGCTACAACCATTAGCATGTACCAATCAGATTTAAAGATAGAATTATAGAGGCTGCCAAATTAGATTTGCAATACAAGGAATTAGTGGCAAAATTACAACAAGTTAATTTGCAAGAGAAAATTGAAGAATACAAGCTAGATAATGATGAAATTCTCAGGTACAGGGGAATAATTTATGTACCAAATTCCCAGGAATTGAAAAATCTGATATTGAGGGAAATGCATAATGTACCTTATGTTGGGGACCCGGGTTATCAGAAAACTATTGCAGTTTTCAAGAACCAATATTATTGGCCGGGAATGAAGAAAGAAGTTGTTGATTTCATTGTTAAATGTTTGAAATGTCAAAAGGTAAAGGCTAAACATAGACACCCATTTGGTTTGCTACAACTATTACCCATTCCTGAGTGGAAATTGGAAGTTGTAACAATGGATTTCATCACCAAACTGCCCAGAAAAAACAAGCAACATGATTCTATGATGGTAGTGGTGGATAAGCTTACTAAGGATGCCCATTTTATTCCAGTTAATCTCATTCACAAGGCAACTAACATTGTGGATATTTATATGAGAGAAATTGCTCAATTACATGGCATACCCAAGACAATTGTGTATGACAGAGATCCAAAATTTACCTCAAATTTTTGGAAGGGGTTATTTAATGGATTTCGAACTAATTTGAATTTTGGTATAGCTTATCATCTAGAATTAGATGGAGAAACAGAGAGGGTGAATCAAGTGATTGAGGCTATGTTGAGGATGTATGTGATGGATAAACCATCAAAATGGGAAGACTACCTACACTTGGTAGAGTTTTCTCATAACAATGGGTACCAAGCATCTCTAAAGATGAGCCCATTTGAGGCACTTTATGGCAGAAAGTGCAACACACTGGTAAGATGGGATAATGCAGCAGATAGAGCAGTGGTTGGGCTAGATTTTCTCAAGGAAATGGAGGAGGAAATATTGAAAATAAAACAAAATTTAAAGGTTGCCCAAGATAGGAAGAAAATCTATGCTAATAAGGGTAGAACTCATAGAGAATTTAAAGTTGGGGACCATTTATTCTTGAAAGTGAAGGCCAACAAAATTCCCTGAAGTTGGGAAATTGTTCAAAGTTGGTAGCTCGCTATTGTGGGCCATTTGAAATCCTAGAGAGGATTGGTCCAGTGGCTTATATGATTGCATTTTCTGCATCTATGTCTATTCATAATGTATTCCATGTATCATTTCTCAAGAAATATATACCTGATGCTAATCATGTTATTGATTGGAATGTGATTTAGTTGGAGTAAGAAGGCGCTTTCCAAGTGCATCCGGTATGCATTCTGGACCGAAAAATCAAACAACTCTGAAATCAAGCCATAGGTCTTGTAAAGGTCCAATGGACCTGGTACGGTCCCGAGGACGCTACTTGGGAGCATGAAGATGCAATGCGGGCAGAATACCCGCAACGTTTTGAGGATTTTTGAAATTTTTGTTATATATGTGTACATAATGCACTGAGGACAGTGCATAAATAAGGGGAGGGGATTGTAATATCCCTAGGCTGAACCCAATTGTAAATGTAAATGAAAATGTACTTAAGATGGTGAGCTATTTGATATAATTTTGTATGCACCTTTCATGGCATAGTGCGCGCATTTACTACGCAG
Source organism: Picea sitchensis (assembly GCA_010110895.2). Classification (NCBI taxonomy): domain Eukaryota; kingdom Viridiplantae; phylum Streptophyta; class Pinopsida; order Pinales; family Pinaceae; genus Picea; species Picea sitchensis. Next base: position 51,688 of record SNQJ01S0091955.1, on the reverse strand, counting down.
TAAAACGATGAAGTGTGCACATTTCAAGATACCGCGCACAACTTAAGTGCGTTTGGTTTTGAGGCTAGAGAGCCTATATGCTAAAGGCCAGTGCGCCTATTTTTGTATATGTCTCATAATTAATATAAAATACATCATTGTGCATAAACCGACCATGATAAAAGAGTATGTGGGACTAAACTCCACTAGTTACTGAAAGGGGGGGGCTAAAAGTTAAGAAAAAGGGCTAAGATGGGGAGCTTAAGCAAAAAAAGAATATTATATTAATATTTCTTAAAGCATAAAGTATGGATAATTATTTTATCCTAAGTTCCAAAGTTGGGGACAAGTCGGCCAAAGTAACTCCCAACATGACAAGTGTCAAGTTAGGGATATGCATACATATTGTTGGGAGTTAGTTCATTTTGGGGAATTCATTCCATCATTGAGCCATCCATTGAGGCATACAATGAGCATTCACTCATGTAGTCAACTATCCTCCGTACCTTCATGTCATTGTATCTGAACCCGTATCGTTAGCCATACTTGTTGGTGTAGTTGGTTAGCTATGGAGTTGGATTGAGGAAGTGGGTTGTCAGGCCCGTGGAATATTGAAGAGGCGTGTTGTCAGGCCCGTGACAAATCTCTCTGGGTGAGAGAATTGTTGGGAATTGATTTCCGAAGGTGCTAAACTATAGCTACAAGGCTTTGAGACTTCTTGTTCAGCCTGTTGCTAAATCTCAAAAAGGAAGTGAGGTAGCCGAAGGACTGTTGAGCAGAGAAGGGGCAGACTTCCTGGGGTGGGATAGTCATGTGGGGAATGAGGGACTGTAGGATGTTAGTTTGAGTAGGCACATGTGATGGAGTCTTTCCTGTTGTCCATGATCCATTAGCCTAGTTAGGAACCCCTTTACCCGGGTGGAGTTTAGTCCCATCTTGGGGGTGACCCATTGCTGAGAGTGATGAGAAGTGTGGTCTAAGGCTAGGAGGTTCATGGAAGGTCTGCACGCAATTGGTCATTTTATTTTATTTTATTTTATGCTGGCAGAATCAGCAACTGGGCCGGTCTCGTACTCGCGTGACACGGGGTCGATTCCGACCGCTACCACTATAACCTCCAGGTGCCATATGTATGCCCCTTCTGCAGGCACGGGTAAGTCGGGGGGATTTGAACTTGAAACCTCATCATACATAACACGCTATATCACGACACTTGCCAATTGAGCTTCCCCCCGGGGGCTCACGTAATTGGTGATATTATTACAAAGATAAGTGTCAATTGTGTGATAAATTTACATGCTACATTATTATTTACATGTTTATTTTTATGGGTTTATCCTATGTGTGGTTATAACTGTCTGTATATTTATAGGTATTTCCTATATATGTTGCATGTATACGTTTACTGTTATTTCAGTGTGAGTTTGTGCATTTACATATGTATTTGTATTTTTACGTTATATATATATCCGCAAGAGTTCCGTGTGTATATATTTTAATTGAATGCAGTTCAAAAAATTTATGTGGCATAGATTAGTTGGATGTTGGGTATGTTACAGTATGTTGAGAAGAGAATGGATATGTTTTCTGGAGTAGCATGGCCTGGCATGGGTGGCTGGGGATGTTACACTCAAATTATCCCAAGAATATCTAAGGTGGTTGAGCCTCTAAAATCCTATATAAGGAGGCATTCTCATGGTGAAAGGGAGGATAATATCAGTGAAAAGTATTGTCATTCTAATCGTGGATATTTTGAGCAAGGGATTGTACAAGGAGGACTTGGTGATGTTGCTGCATCTGCATCTACAGTTTGTAAGAACCTTGTTATGTTCTCATTAATAAATATGCTTGGCCTGTTTCCTTCAAGTTTGTGTGCATTTTCATGGGCTTGTCTCTTCTTGATAAATATAGTTTAAAATGATCTTGGTAGAATAGAAAGTGTGCATTGTATTTTTTGTCTATTGAATTGCAAAACTCCTTAAAGGACTTGAAGATCAATTTCAACCTAGACTGAGCAAGGACAAACTTCAGAAAAATGTACTCATGATTTCTTCCTCTTTTCCCTTGACTAGTTAAGATACATTTAAAGGAATGTCAGTGTTCAATGTTAGCATTTTTCTGTATTGGTCATAGGGGTATAAGATACAAGAGTACATTCACCTGTCCGCAAGGGAATTTCCCTACAACAACCCCTACATGGGATGTTTTCTGAGATGCCATTAAAGAACAATACTACCCTATTGGAAGCTACGAGGACCAGTACACTAGATGGACCACCCTGCATCAAGAAATGGACCAGAAAGTACCATATTTGACCAATATTTTCCATAGCCTATGCACCAAATTGGGTATCAAAGTCTCTGAGTGACATATGGTGCTCAAATACCATAGTTGTTTGCATAGATACATTGAAACAGAAATGGAGTTTTTGGACATCGCCTCACTGGGTATGGATTATAGATACACCATCAATATCGAGAAGACATTTTAGCAGAAGAGGCAAGATTTTGAATCTTCAAACTCCTCACAGCCAAAGCAAGGCAAGTCCAGCCCCAACCCACATAGCAAGGGACAGAGAAAATATGGCCACTCTTAGGACAACCAGTCCAAGCTGCAACACAAGAAGGGAAATGAGAAGACAAAGAAGGAGATGGGAAAATGGTGTGAGTACCATAAAATCCCTTGGCACAACACTGAAGAATGTCGCTCCAAGCAGTCACTCATGGCTAAGCTGAAGGCTTTCAAGTCAGAGGTTGATTATGACTCTGAATCAAATCCTGAAGGAGGGAAGTGGATTATCGATGTTGAACCCAGTGACACGGTCACTACCACCAAAGTCCAGCCAAGCAAAACATAAGAAATATAGGAAGGGGAACACCTCTTTCACTCACATATGTGGGTAAAGGGTGCTCTGCTTCATTTCATTGTCGATAGCGTCAGTGAGAAGAACCTGATTTCAGTAGAGGTCGTCAAGCAGTTGTACCTGACGATGAAACTGCACCCATATCCTACACCATCGGCTGGCTTCGCCAAGGAATATATATTCATGTCATCCAATAGTGTCGTATGCCCTATGACATCAAACCTTTCAAAGATGAGGTATTGTGTGATATTTCTCCCCTTGATGTTTGTGATGTTATTTTAGGACAACCATATTTGTGGAAGCATCATGTTGTGTATGAGTCTAGACCCCTCAGTGTTATTATTACTTTGGGTAGACAATTTTACAGGATACCATAGGTAGTTCCACCTACCGCTATTTCTTTAATATTTGCTAAGCAATGCAGTAAGGTCATTTCATAGACTGAGAAGTTCGTCTTCTTTATGATCCATGATCACAATAAGCAGAAGGTCGCTGCCACATCCGTGGCCTCTACACAAAACCTCTCTTTGCAGCAGAAGCAAGTGGACGAGAACATGGAAGTGTACATAGACATCTTCTCCTCACCCACCAAGGTACCGACACACTACCAAGTCAAGCATCCAATTGATCTAACCCTTGGTGCACCTTTTCCTAATGGATCAATCTATCATCGTTTGTTGATGGAAAATGATGAAATCAGGAATTAGATCCAAGAAATTATTCAAAAGGGGCACATCAGACCCATCTCCTCCCCTTGCGGAAGCCCGATTGTACTGGTGCAAAAGAAGGACAAGACTTAGAAACTTTGCATTGATTACAGAGCCTTAAACAAAATCACAGTTAGGAACCGGTACCCAATTAATAGGATTGATGACCTTCTTAAACAACTCAAGGGGGGGAAATTTCTTTAGCAAGATTGACCTAAATTATGGCTACCACCAGGTTCCCATTGAACCAAATGATGTATGGAAGACAACTTTCAAATATAAAGAAGATCACTTCGAATGGATGGTCATGCCCTTTGGATTAAAAAATGCACCAACCACTTTCATGAGGTTGATGGATGATGTATTGAGACCCTTCACCAACTCTTTTGTGGTGGTATATTTGGATGACATCCTCATCTTTAGAAGAACTTAAGCACATGCGGCATATTCAATAGGTTTTGAGCACTCTGCGGTAGCACAAGCTATATGCCAACTTTGAAAAATGATCCTTTGGCATGAACAGGGTCCAATAATTGTACTACATTGTTGATGAGCATGGGTACATGTTAATGCATCTAAGATCCAATTCATCCATGACTGTCCATCCCCAACCACACTAATCGAGCTTCAAAGCTTCTTGGGACTAGTCAACTTCTACCGACGGTTCGTGTTGGGATTCTCCCATATTGCATGGTCCCTCATCCAGGTGATGAAGGGAAGTGGCATGGAAAATTTCATGTGGGGGAAGGAACAAGAATGAGAATTCGATGATATGAAGAATCGCTTTTTCTTAGCTCCAATACTCTCCTTTCCCTATCTACAAAAATCATTCAAGATTGAGACTGATGAATCTAACTATGTTGTAGGCGCATTTCTCACTCAACACAGTCATCCGGTGGCATACCATAGCGAGACACTCTAAGATATTGTTCGAAAATATGCCACCTATGAAAAGAAAATGTATTCCATTGTACAAGGCTGTCGTCAATGGAAACATTACATTATAGGAAAGGAGACGATCATCCACACTGATCACAAGCCTCTGCAGTTCATATAGACACAAGGGAAGATGAAGAACTACCACCATCAAAAGTGGTCCACCTAACTGCAGCAGTTCCATCTCAACATAAAGTATAAGACAAGGATCTCAAATCGTGTTGTTGACTGCCTCAGTCAACCTCCCGTGGCTGCACTCACCACTGTGCTCCATTCCTGTGGACATGAGGCATTCAAGTGGCCCCAATTATATCCACAAGATCTGAACTTCACCACCACCTATCAGCTCTTGGGTGCAGGCATGCTTGTCATCGATTTTCACATTCAGGACAGACTATTATGCCATATTGGCCATCATTGTGTTCCTAAAAGCGAGTGGGTGAAGCTAATTTGGGAATCCCACTATAGTCGGATGGTAGGACATTTTGGCGTGGAGAAAACTGTGGTCGTTCTTCAAAAAAAAAATTATTGGCCAAAACTTCAACATGACGTCAAAAAGTATATCAGATATTTCACTTCTTGTTCCATTTTCAATCCAACCATCAATAATCAAGGCTTATACACCCCTCTTCCTACTCCCAAGAAGCCTTGGGAATCCATCTCAATGGATTACATGTCTGTCCTTCCATCCACCAAGAAAGGAAATGATTGTGTATTTATGGTCGTTGATCAGTTTTCGAAGATGGTCATCCTCACAGCCTACAAGAAAAATATCAAAGCAACAGATACTCCCAAGCTATTCTTCGAACGAGTGTGGGCCCATTTTTGGATACCCCAGACCATCATCTCCGATCGGGACAACAGGTTTCTCAACACATTTTGGTCGAGTCTCTGGTCAGTGTTGGACACCAAGCTCACTAAATCCACTAATTTCCACCCCCAAACAGACGTCCAAATAGATGTTATAAAAATAGGACCGTGGAGCAATAAAATAAAACAAATGCGGAAACAAAACACAGAAGATACACAATACAAGAGAGACATATATTTACGTGTGTTAGCAACAACTCTTGTCTTGGGCTTGAGAGAATCCAGGTCTGCAGGTTGCACGAAGAACGCCCAAGCGTAGCATGTAAAGCCCCATTTCATGCTAAAAATCAAGTGAGCGGGCGAAATTATGTTGTCAACGGCCCAGATTCATCCATAGGAGTAGATCGACGGTCGGTGGGAAATCGCGGTTAGGGGAGTTGCGCCGGGATTAGCTCTATGGGTAGAGTCTATATTACATGCAAGAAAAGATATCAGTCGTCCATCCAAAGGACGCGTGGAACGAGATCTAGTCACGTCGGCATTTCAGCATTCGGGAGTTTGAAGGGTGAGGGTTTCACGTCGTTCTACATCTCGAAACCCTAAACCCTGAAACACTGATAGGCGCCTTTGAAGCTAAGCCTATGGTCCTAGCACATGGTCATGTTTTGAGCCTGGTAACGGAGGAAACCCTCTTCTAACATCAAATACCATCTTGACCATCCATCTGAAGGACACACGACGCAATAGCTGAGCCACGAGTGGGGACCTTCGGGATTTTCATGATGAAAGCGTTGAGGTCATCTCAACCGTTCATCCATCAACGAGGCTCAGGCGCATTTAATTTAAAGAGGGTGCAGATATGGACGGTCGTGATCCGGGCACTCAAGTTCACGGACGAAGTCCAATTCTGCACCCCCTCCATCATTCTGGCTTTAACAAGAGGGGGGGGTCTGGAATTGGAGATAATGCATGCGCACATTTGGATGACCCAAGTCTCGGGGCTTAGATCTACGGTATGTATTGAATTCTGGACCCCCCCATCGGTTCTGCCTTTAATGGAGGGGGGGGGGTCCAGAATGGAATTTCACTCTAGTGGGCCCCCTATCTGTATGTGGCATGAATATACTGGTCCCAAGTCCTCGCTGCCTGCCATGTGTCCCTTTCGTCTAGTCGCCTCCACCTCAACACCTCCCTCCATTCGCTGTCTCCTATCCCCATATCACTTCCACGAAAGCACCCCTTTTTCCCCCCGCATCACCTTCACCATACTGGCACCTACAACATCCTCGTCAAGCCTGCCACATCTTCCACCTCTCATCCTATGAACCGTTTAGCTGGTCCAGGTGTCCCCTCGAGAAGACTTCCACATCCCCAAAAGGCAGAGTTGACCAGAACCATTCCCGATCTCAAGAGGGAAGTTATTGCAGTTGTTGGAGGTGATTAGGCATCATCTCTGTCATAAATGAAAAGTCCAGCAAAGGACTAAAGCTATTTGATTCTTCTGTAGAAGGACAGTCTGAAATCTGATAGCGTCTGTCATAGGTGCATGATCGACCAGAGTCTACATGCGCAGACTGTCAGAAGACATGCAGACGCAATGTTTTTAATGCAACATCTTGTTTTTGCTGCTATTGTTGTTTTGAGTATATGAAGGTGTTTTCGCCATTTTTCTAAACATCGATGGTTGAGCAAGGCTCCTGGTTGTAAAACTTTAATGAAGCACTGTTATTCTGGTTATGCATGGACTCTTGAGACTTCTTGCCTTATGAATGTCAGTTTCTTTCACGTCTTTGTTTACACTGTGTTAGAGCAGCTCGAAATTGGAGAATCCAGTCGAGTAGTAACTGTTATAGGATGATGTAGATTTGGATCACTGTAATAGTTGCATTGTCTCTAATCGGTCCTTGTGATTTTCTTAGCGTTGAACGACTTGGAATTGGAGAACCCAGTCGAGTCCCCCTTTCAGTTTCTTGAAACCCTGAACCAAGAGGATCTTGCATTCAGAGTCTTTCTTCTGCAAACTACTGAAAAGCCTGTTGCCTGAGGTAGTTTGCTCACTCTTCTTACCAAGTCATCCACCTATTCATCTTTTAATCAACCCACTAACTGAAGTTAGATCAAGACCTCCTTTGTTCCTTACACACCAGACCCAGTCCTTGAGTTAGAGTGATATCTCCCCGAGTTTCTACCCATTTGATCACCCATTAAAAACTATCATGATATATAATTTATGGGCATTGGGCTCTGCTCCTGCAAGCAATCCAGGAGTGACTTCTGATGCTAACAATGTGGTTAATCCAGTGTGGGCTATGTCCACTAGAGAAATTTCCAGGTCCTTCCTTTATTATTATCCAACAAATGAAGGGATACAACCTACAACAAAACCC
>SNQJ01S0091955.1:11396-43996 GCA_010110895.2 Picea sitchensis | reverse complement strand
CACTTTCCAACTACCCTGTTGAAATTAGATTTTTCCTTAAATCTGGAACATGTCTTACCTCTTTCAACAACCATTGGTTTCCATTGCGTTTCTTTATTTTTACCTTTCCCATTCCAAAAATTTTGCATGGTGCATCATCACCCAAATGAAATTTTCCAAAATCACCTTGAAACTAATCTAGAAAATGTTTCCTATGGGGTGTGGCATGAAATGAAGCCCCCAAATCTACTACCCAAGACTCAGAAATATTATCTACAGAAAGAATAAAAGCATCTTGTAATACATCACCTGTTAAATTTGCTTCCTGATTTCTCTCATGTTGTCCATCTCTTTGTTTCTTTGGAGCTCTGCAATCTTTCTTTAGATGTCCTTTCTTCCCACAATTCCAACACTCTATCTTTTCAAGTTTGGATTTGGATCTTCTCTTCCTATAATTCCCGTGGTTCCCTAAGCCCTTTCCTCTATCCTTTTGTATTCCCCTATTCTCCATGTTCAACACATTACCTGATGTCTCACCTGTGCTTTTTCGTCGCATTTCCTCACTAAGGATAACATCAACAACATCATAAAATTTTAAAGTATTTGAACCAGAGACATAGTTACTTATAGCCATGAACAAGCCATTCCATCTTTCTGGCAATGAGCAGAAGATTAGAAGATCCCTAACCTCATCATCAAAGTCCACTTTTACAGAACTTAGTTGATTAGTAACCGTATTAAATTCATTTAAATGATCTGCAACAGACCCACCTTCTGACATCTTCATATTAAATAATCTCTTCACTAGAAAAACCTTATTAGATGTCGATGGTTTTTCATACAGTTTAGCCAATGCGTCCATCAGATTCTTCATGGTCTTTTCTTTAGAAATCTTGAAAGCCATCGACGCTGCCAAGCTCAGTCGTATCGTTCCTAGAGCCTTTCTATCAAGAATCTCCCCTTCTTCGTCCTTCATGGCCGTCGGATTCTTTTCTACTCCGCCCAATGGTAGGAATAGATCCTTCTGATATAAATAATCTTCCATCTACATCTTCCATAACTGGTAGTTTTGGCCGTTAAATTCTCGACCCTAAACTTTCCATCTTCCGACATTTCTCCCACTCGAACCAAGAACCCTCTTTTCCTATGAGTTACCTTTCGCTCTGATACCAGTTGTTAGAAAAATAGGACCACAGAGAAATAAAATAAAACAAATGCGGAAACAAAACACATAAGATATACAATACAAGAGAGACACAGATTTACGTGGTTCACCCAGTGTGGGCTACGTCCACTAGAGAAATTGCCAGGTCCTTCCTTAATTATTATCCAACAAATGAAGGGATACAACCTACAACAAAACCCATTGTAACTTCCTCTTCTTTCTCTCACAGTCTCCTCTCTCAGAATACAATACTCGCCATAACGCATAGCTGCAATACATTTCCCTCATAACATAGGGTTGCCTTCTAGGGAAAAAAACCCTAACATAATTTCTATCGTTAGATCTATGACCTTATAATGAACGGTCCAGATTTACAATGAAATTACAATATACATTTACAAGGAATTTTTTCCTTCGGGGGCTTCACCCCCGAACCTCTCAGCTGGGGGGATAGGTCCCCTGGACCCCGCAGAGGGGGTACCCCCCCTCTACACTCCCCTACGTGGAAGAGTGTACATACTTCTGGGGTGTAAAGTCTTCATGGGGTATAAACATGGCTGAAAGCAAGGACCTCTGAATCAGGAACATAATCAGGTTCCACAACCAACAATAGAGGTAGTCAATCAGATGATTGTGCACATCTTGCACATGTACAACTCTAAGAATCCACATACATGGGATCATAGTGTCCCCTATGTTCAAAACAGTTATAACAGGGCTCTCCATAGCTCCCCTGACCATAGACCATTTCAGGTGGGGCTAGGATTCCATCCCTTGGGTCCCATTGATGTTGCACTACCTCTTTCCAACACACAGACATAATCTTCCCATGTTCAGTATGAGACCGAAAAAGACACCAGATTCATTGAGTGGATTCAACACATCTGCCAACAGGTCCATGAGATTTTGTAGAAATCCAATGCTAAGTACACACAACGCCATGATCAACACAGGGTACCACACCAGTTTCAGGTTGGAGAGAAAGTCTGGTTACATTTGTAGAAGGAGTGTCTCACAGGGCCCCATCGAAATCTCTTCCCACTTCGCTATGGTCCTTACACTATCACCAAGGTTGTGGGCAGCAATGCTTTTGAGCTCAACACTCCACCCTTCCTTGGCTTGTACCCAATGTTCAATGTGGACCTCCTTCGACCATATTTTCCACCATTGTTGGAAACCTCAGAGATCATAGAATAGCTGACACTGACCAAGCTCAACCATGACTATATGGAACAAACATCCACTGATCAGATAGTGGACAGACAGTTCAAGGGCACTTGCCAACAAAGGATCCAGCTTTATCGGGTTGTCAAGGCAGGACATCTCCTACACCAAGGAAAGTGGCTCACCCGGGGCCAAATTCAACAAAAGTTTCCTCACCTAATGGGGGAGATCAATGCAATGGAGACCATTTCTTCCTAAGGGGGGAGGACTGATCGAGGTGGATATTGGTGGCCACCCACCTACTCCAACTGGCTCCTCTTGACATTTTTAGTTCAACACATTCTTCTATACTTCTTTGTAATGGTGGGTTCTACACTTCTAGGGATATCTAAAGCCCTACACATCTTCCAGGTGGATATTGGTGGCCTCCCACTTAATCCAACTCACTTATTTTGTATGTTTTCATGTCAGCACATCTTGTTGTACTTCCAGGGTTGTTTTGGGGCCCTTAACAGTGTTTTTTTGGCTCGCCATGGTCAAACTATAGATGGAGTCAGATTTTGATGGTGTAATGTGTATTTCTCTAAAATACCTTTCCAACGGGATATCATGTGCCTAAAATGAAGGTCGTATGCAAAATTTACAACCTCAGGAAGTTGATGTACCATCTTACCCATAGAGGCCCACATAACTTTTGGTGTTTCACCTCCTAAGGTTAGGTTTTTGAATGTCTAGGGTTTTGGAATTCATGAATAATATCAAAAAGGCCTTTAGAGCCTCATTGTAATCATTCTTCTCAAACGAATGTGCATAGAAGCCACATCTCTTCTCATAGATAGCTACCACCATCTGATCAAGTGTTTCAGTTCTGCAGTTTTACAGTTTCATCCTATTTCATTTATTCAATAGAAGATATTGTTCATTGGATATCTATGTTGTTCTTCATATATCTTTGTTTATTGTATTCAGTCTGTTAATCAGTCTATTCCTCTTCTAAATTCATATCACATTACATCATGTGCTTCTGACTCAGACACAAGTTTGGAGAATTGGAAATAATGATTACATGAAGTTTTCACAAGGAGGTGTCCAAGAATAGACCATTTAGTAATATGGGTTGGTATAGAGATAAGAGAACCTCCCAGTTTTCATGGATTAAATGACTTAGAGGAATTTTTGAAAAAATATGAAGAGGAAGTACTAGAAAAGCAGAGGCTCTTATCTGTAGATATTGCACTCAAGGAAACACCTAGATGATGGTGGGGTGCACACAAAGAAACAATTCAGGACTGGTATCAGTGTAAATGACTACTGCACATTAGATTTGGCACATAACAGTTGAGCAATAAAGTGCAGAGGTATAATGGACAAGGAACACTAGTGGAACACTTGGAGAAGTGCAAGGCACAATGGAGGATGACACCACCAAAGGAATGGCCTCATCACTTTATCCATACATTGGAAGGAATCCTAGGGAACTGGTATATAAACTAGGAGATGCACAAAGGAACTACAGAATGGACAAGATTACAACATAATTTTGTAGTAACATTCTCATTCGAACATGAGAAAACCAATATTGATTCAACGCTAAAGCTGATATAGGGAATGATATTTACTAATGAACCAAAATTTGAACTCATGACAGAATATAAACAATAGAACAAACAAACAATCAAAGAGTTACTCTCATGATATCATGTTGAAGAGGAAGCACCAGATGAAGATGATCCACACAACATTCATATTAAAAATATTGAAGGAGAAAGAGAGGTGGAAGGTCCATCTTTGGAATCACAGGTATTTGTTGTGTTAGTGTCAGTATTTTCAAGGTTGGATTATAGGTTTGTCACGAGTTTGCAAAGTCATTCCTTAGTATTGGGAATACTAATTCATTCCTAATTGAGTCATTGAGTGTATATTCTTTTAAAGAATATTTTTCACATGAAAGTTTTCAAGGTTTTTCAGTCATTGGTCTAAAGTTGTTGCTATAAACCATGAAGTGGCATGTCAAAAAGAGTCAAGTCCTAAAGTCTAGGTGGAATGGTTTTTAGGGATGTCATGGAACATAATGACACATTATGAACGTTATAGGGTCATCAAAGGTGATCATGTCATATTTCTTATATTTCAAAATGTCTTTTGTACTTGACCTGAAAAAAGTACACATGGTACACAAACTTGCTATGCAAGTTGCTTGGTGCTACCCAAACTGTCTTGTCATCCTAAATAGAACAATCACCTTTCAAATTGTTCTTTGCTTAACATATGCATGGTTTACCCACCATTTTTTCATTGCACAAGACCCCCTTCCACAGATCAGACCCCTTTCTTCAACAAATTCAAAATACCTTACCTTCTATGCAAACCTTGTCTAGCTCGCTATGCAAGCTCTGCATGCCCGCTATGCAAATTTCACACAACAATTGCACACTAAGAATCCCCTGTTTATCAATTATTCATTGTGAAAAGACTAAAGGGTTCTATTTTTTTCCTAACAAGTATCTTTCACCTACATACATACGATCTAAAACTTTCTTATTGTATTGTTGAGTCTGTTTGACACAATTGAGCAAACCCTAACCCTGTTTTCCACTGTGTAAAGTTCCATGTCATAGTTTTTAGCCTTTGAAATGCCTTGTCCTTACTAGTCTTAGTATTTTACCTTACCTCTGTTGCATGGAAACTCAGGAGAAAAAGGAATATAATAAAGGAGGCAGTTTATTGAGATGTGAGCCACAGAGTTTGAAATTGGTGAATTCTAGTATAAAATGTGCAGTTAACGAAGGACTTCGCCCTCAATTTCAATGGTGTCTAGATGAGGATTGTTGATATCACTTTCCAAGTATCAAAGGAGACAATAGTTACTGCAACTAAGATTCCATTCTAGGGGGAGAAGTGGTTTAAAGGTATGCTTCTTGATCCATTTTTCTACACTGATTTCTTGAAACCCAAGTACAAAAAGTAGAAGTTCGGTGCCACTATTCCAAGATAATGCATATTGGAGAATTATGAAAATTTGTTAAGAGTGGTTCAACAATATTTCACTTGTGAGGGTATATTTTATAGAGTATACTAGTATCAGATAAGTATTTTGATGCATTTCACAGGAAAGAACCTTTTAAATTTACCTTTTTTACCTATACAAAAGCTTAGGTAAAATGGCAGACAGAGTACAGGCTAGGGATGATCAACTTAAGACCAATTTGTTTCATTTCTCTCTGGTAAAGTTATTGGTGGTGGAAGAATTTAGGAAATTGAACAGAGATTGGGACTCTTTCTTAACTTCAACAAACATTCCTTTAGACCCAAAAGAAGACACCCCCTCATCTGCTGAGAAAGTGGCTTCTAAAGATTCAAGTGGGAAACATAAATGGTCTATAGAACAGGGCATAGGGAAAGGAAAGGAAATTTAATATTCTCCACCAAGCTAGCCAACTAAGAATAAGGGTAGAAAGCTACATTTTGATGATGAGGTGGATGAAACACCAAAATTGAGTAGTCCAATCAAAAGGCCAGTTTCCAAAAGACTACATGTACCTGCCCTGCATACACAGTCTGTTGAACACTTAGTTCAAGAGGTGGATAAAGATCAGATACAATTAGGAGAGAAAGACCAAGTAATCAGAGAGTTACAAGATCAGCTTAAAGAAGCTCAATATGTCATAGCTCAATCCTTTCATGAAAACATGGATATGAATATGAAATTGGATGAGAAGGTTTATGATATTCAAACGCCACAAGATGCAGTAGGTTTAAACAAGGAATCAGTTTCAAAGGTTCCAGAAGGTTCTAAGGGAAAGAGATCAAGAAAATTCCTAAAACAGTGGATTTGACTAAACCTACACCCCCTTTATAAATATCCCTAGCCATAAAGATAATTTCATATTACAAGCTTGTAGAGGAAACACTTGCATAGGGTCAGCCTGTATCAGTTGAAAAGATTCACACTTCACATGGAGAGGGTGATAAAACTATCAAGTGGATAAATAAGCAATTAAGGGAAGCTCAAGACCTAATTATTCATCTCAGGGAAGAGAATATAATTTCAAAACTAAATTTTAAGAGACACTCTTAGTAATGTGGACCATCCATCAACAATGTTTGTGAAGCTCTTACAAATGCCTAGTCAAAGCTGAGAAGAAATGCAGTTATGTTTAGGCAAGTGAGAAATTTGAAAAGACAGAACATGTCATTAAGGAAAGAAAATAGGTCTATGACGATAAATAAAAAGGTTGATGATGAATCTAGGGGAAAGTTGGACCTACTGGTAGAGGTGGCTGAGATATAAATGTCATGTTTTCACAATTTTTCTTTTTTATAAACCAAGGTTTAAATCTGTTTTGAGTTTTGGCTAGAAAATATCATTGTACAAAACCTGCATAGTGTTCTCATGTTACGCAAGTGTTGTAAGTACATAGAGGGTTAAAGGACAATGGGAAATGATTGATGGATAATACAACAATGATTTTCATCCTCCAACAATGTTGCAGTCGCCACCTAAACAACTGTTTTTTAGGAATATCATCACATTGTGTAAACTCGCTACTCAACTGTTGTAGGTTGCAGTTACACAACGAACTATAGAATTTCACTATGAAAAGGTGACAGGAGGCCTTCTCAGCGCTCAGATCAGTTCAAGATTCACCTCTAGCTATACCAGATGACTCACATCAACTTCAAGGTCGAAGATATATTGGAGAATCTCTCATTGACAAGATTATCGTTATGCATTAAATATGGTCAAAGCAACTTTCTATTTTTAGTAAGTAGTTTAGAGTTTGTTCCTTTTTTATGTAATCAGATCTAGAACTAAAGGATAGTAGTGAAGTTCGACTTCTCTATCCTAAGGATGTAGTTTGCTTATATATTTTAGCATTTTGAATGTGCAAAAGGTTGGAAGAAGCACAAAGGATATTTGTCTTGAACATTGTATAAATTTCCTGAAGTTAAATGAAATACTAGTGTAGAAGTCCATAAATTTCCAGACCAAATATTCTAGTGGTGGTGGCCTGAAGTTTGTGTTCTCTTTCATGTATGTACTTCTTGTTTTATTTATCTTTCATCTGCAAATTCATATATGTTTAAATTGGAAAACAAATGGTCTGAAATTCATCTGAAAATGATGTTTTAGATTCAAGCAATTTAAACATCGTCATTTATTCTTAAATCAATCAGAATTCATCTTAATTGGTGCTCTAAATGTTGTTATGTTTTTTTCTCCTTCTTCCATCCTATAACAACAAATTTAAAAACTTAAATATTATCACCTACCTAGCCTTTGCTTCCTTGATAGTTCTACCTACCAGTCACTAATTCCATTTGCTTTCATAGTTGACTCCATTGCCCAACAAATTCCTTTCCTTCTTGCCAACAAACTTTAAAAATCCCTTCATCTAACCAAAGATCTAGTCATTGATCCTCAACATAAAACCTATCTTTCAGAGACCAAGTGACATGAGAGATCCCTCTCTTAACTGAAAAGGCTAGTTTTCAGTTCTAAAGTGGTTTTGTGGTTACCTTTGTGATTTTCTTCCTCAACCAAGAAATTTACATAGTGCTAACATGCTACACCAATAAAAGTTAAGAAAGTCAATATTGGGACAAATGACAATCCTAAAATGGAAATTATTGGAGACTATTGGGATGATAAAACAATAGAAAGAATAATAGAGTTACTGGATGAATACAATGACCTATTTCCAATGACCTTTATAGATATGACAAGCATAGTAGGGGAGCTAGGTGATATGAAGATACCCCTCAAAATTGAGGCTAGACCTTTTACAAAAAGACCCTACAGACTAAATCCAGTGTATAAGAAGAAAGTGAAAGAAGAAATTGACAGAATGTTGGAAGTTGGTATCATAGAACCAGTAGAGGAATCTGAATGGATCATTCCTATGGTGGTCCAAGAAGAGAAACAATGGGGTGATAAGGATTTGTGTGGATCTGAGGAAACTTAATGATTCTTTCTTACATGACCATTTCCCTACCAATTTTACAAATGAAGTCTTAGAGAATGTGGGAGGCCAGGAAGCCTATTCATTTACAGATGGATTCTCAGGTTACCATCAGATCAAAATAGCTCTAGAAGACAGGTATAATACTACTTTTTCTACAAAATGGGAATCCTACCAATATATAGTCATGCCATTTGGGATGAAGAATGCACCAGCCATATTTTCAAGAGTAGTCATAGCTTCTTTTAAGGAATTCATACATCACTTTCTAGAAGTATATCTAGATGATTGGATTGTATATAGTCTATTAAAATATCATGTATAAGTTTTAAGACTCACGTTGGAAAGATGTAGGCAATGTCAGATCTAATTGAACATCAAGAAATGCCTTTTTGGGACACGTTTTAGAATATTGTTGGGACATGTAGTGTGTAAACAAGGTTTACTAGTGGATCCTACTAAGATTGTAGTCATTGTCAATTTACCACCACCAAAGTCAGTGCACCAGTTAAGAGCAACACTGGGACATACATGCTACTATAGGAATTTTATAAAGGGGTATGCACAAATTACTGCACCAATGGAAAAAATGTTGAAAAAGGACACCAGATTTCAAAGGAATAAAGACTATAAGCAAGGATTGGACACTTTAAAACAAAACATGGTCACAACACCTATCCTAGTATTTCCATATTGGGAAAATACATTACACGTGCATGTAGATGCATCAACCACAACACTTGGACAAATTTTGGCGCAGGTAGGAGTAGGGTACTTAGACCATCCTATAGCCTTTACAAGCATAAAGTTGTCAGAATCAGGGTAGAATTACAACACCATAGAAAGAGAAGGCCTATCCATGGTATATGTACTTCGGAAATTCAGGAACTATTTACTGGGTAAAAACTTTAAAATGTTTACAGACCATTCTGCCCTCAAATATCTAGTCAACAAGCCAGTGTTGTGGGGGAGGATTTGTAGATGGATATTATTATTTCAATAATTTGATTTTGAATTGATAGTCAAACCAGGGAAGATAAATGCAGGACCTGATCACCTGTCAAGGGTAACTAATGGAGAAGAACCTACTAACTTGGATGACAACTTCCCTGATGCACAGTTATTTTCAATACATGTAGTTGATGAATATTTCACTGATATTATTGAATACTTAAGTACAATGGTTGTGACACAAGAGTTTATCACTGGGCAGAAAACAATCTAGTAGTCAACACGACATACTATCAACTTATTGTAGGACATTTATACAAAATGGGCACAGATAGCATTTTGAGAAGGTGTGTATTGGAACATGAAAGGCCTAGAATTTTAGTAGAATCTCATGAAGGTATAGATGGAGGACACTATGCAGGTAAAGCTACCATGCAGAAGGTATTTCATCTAGGATTATGGTGGCCAATATTCCCTAAATATGCCAAGGAATATTTACAGAAATGTGATGTATGTCATAGGGTTGGAAAACCCAACAAAAGAGATGAGATGCCTCTAAGACCACAAGTGACTCTACAGGTATTTGAAAAATGGGAATTAGACTTTGTGGGACCTATTAACCCACCAAAAAAAATATCAGGAGCTAGATATATCATTACTACGATTGAATACTTAACAAGATGGGAAGAAGCAACAACAATCAAAGACTGTAGCGTAGAGACAACAACACACTTCTTATTTGAGCAAGTGATTACCAGATTTGGATGTCTCTAGATCCTGATGAGTGACCAAGGAACTCATTTTATAAATAAAATTATCATGGCTATGACTGAGGATTTTGAGGTCTATCACTAGAAGAGTACACCATATCATCCTCAAGAAAATGGAATAGTAGAATATTTCAATAAGATTTTGGAAAATGCTCTAACTAAAATCTGCAATGTCAACAGGGATGATTGGGACTTGAAGATACCGGTAGTACTATGGGAGTATACGACCACATGTAAGAATTTTACAGGATAGACACCATTCAGATTAGTGTATGGGAAGGAAGAAATAGTACCATTAGAATTTCTGGTACCCAGTCTACGCGTATCAACAATTACCAACATGACAAAAAGGGATGCAGTATAGGAAAGGTTAAGTCAACTAATGGAAATGGAAGAGGAAAGGATTCTGGAAGGATTTCACTAGGAAGTATAGAAAGTAAGAGACAAGTATTGGAATGACAGACACATTAACAAGAATATTTTTAATGAGGGAGACCTAGTTCTACTCTATGACAACAAATATTTCCAACACCCTAGTAAATTTAGAATGCATTGTCTAGGGCCATATGAAGTAAATATAGTCACAATTGGGGGATATGTACAACTAAAGGATTTGGGAGGAACATAACCGAAAGGAATGATCAACAATATTCAACTGAAACTGTACAGGGAGAGTTGACCTACTAGCCCTTAAAAGTTACAACACAGTGAGAAAGGCATGTATATAGTGTACTATAGCAGAGATTAGGATAGAAAAATGATAAAAGAAATAAAAAGAAGAAAAAGAAGAGCAAAGGAATACACAAATAGAATAAGGAAGAAAAACACAAAAAGATGCAGAAGTGGATTGAAGGACAAGAATGTCCAAAAAAATTTGTGTGCAGTAATTATTGCGACAATATCGGAAGACAACACGCAGGAAAATTACACTCGACGAAAATGCATGCAAAAAGTGAAAAACCGACACGATTGAGTCTATAAAAGGTGGAAACACATGTTTATTCAACACTTAAGAAATTTTTTAGAACATTTTGAAATACAAAGGGAATTCCTTAGCTAGCATTTTACAAAGAAGCAAGCAAGTGTGTGAATTCGAGAGAAGATGACCCCACCAAAGTTCGACGCGCTAGGCCAGTATGTCTGGGTTACTTGGTAGGGACAAAGGCGCAAGGAAAGAATGACACAACCCGAGAACATGATTGAGCTGGAAGATGTCACCACCTCAGACATAACATCAATGAAACCGACATGGGTTGAAGAGGAAACATCAACAATGAAACAAGGGGAAATAGGGTAGAGCTTCGGGGCCCAAAATGGTATTCCAAACCCTAACCCTGAGACGCATGTGAAGTCATATGAAAAAATGGGTCTACGATAGACCCACGAAGGTGAGGAAGTGTTGGTCGAGGATATCACCAACCGACCAGAGTCTGAAAGGGAATAAAAGGATGCAAACACAATAGAGGCAGTTCCATCTGTTGTGGAATAGAAAAGAAAGGCAGAGGAAGCCATGAATATTACACCCCCATATCTCCCAGACTTAGTGATCACTGTGGATGATATGTTGGGAAAGGTACCCAAATTTAGATACTCCGACAACAATGTGCGTGACATGACCAGATTCCCAGATTTGGATGAAGAGTCGTATTTATCAAACACAGGGGAGATTGGACCCCTGGGTAAACCCATAATGGATCCCATGCAATGGATAAAGAGGTTGTATAACTCTGGCATCATGAACCTCTTGGACATACCACACTTCGGGCACGGTAAAAACATCGGGCTCTACGCCAAACAACTAGTCTCCCACGTACACAGAGGCATCTTGTGGATGGATAGGCCAATATAGATAGATGTGGCACTGATTTCCAAGATCACTGGACTACCTATAGTCAGCGTGCATCCAAAAGAATACTTGGATAACAAGGCACGTGAGAAGGAAATCACAGAGATGGTTAAAGTGGAGTTTGGCACCAGTCAAGGTAATAGGGGGATTGTGATCAAAGATATCAATGACAACATGAAAAGGTTTTCCAACAATCTCATGGATTTCAAACTACTTAGGAAATTTCGGAAAGAAGAAGCGTCAGTAGGATTTATTGCAGTAGTCGCACAGTGCGCGAAAGGAGTAATGTTCAATTAGGCACCATACTTGATGAACCAATTTTTGGTAGACTGTCGAGATGCGCAGGATAATGGAATCGAGTTCCATTACTCGTGGCTAATCATTCTAATAACGTTGGTAGGATGGAACAAGCCAAAAATATTAGCATTCCTAGATAGGAAGGGGAAATGTTATGCGGCCACATATGAGTCCCTCTGGCAGGCCAAGGATAACAAAACTCAGCAAGCAAACAAATTTTTTTTAGCATTGTTGTTGGAAGAAATACAACAATCCACAAATAATGTATGGTGCATACCTATAGAGGTATTCTAGGAGACATAAGGGATAGCCAAATTCAAGACATCCAAGCACCACATATGGATCCAGGTCGCAAGGGATCCAAAGAATGAATGGTTAGAAATGCAGTATTGCATCACCAAGGAAGAAGTGGACTGGATAGTTAAAGATTGACCTACACAATGGCAACTGCTAGTATCAAAACCAACAACAAGACCAGTCTCGGTGAAATCCTCTAGGCCTAAGGACAAGGCTAAAGTAGGTTCCTCAATGAGAACAAACAACCCAGTTGACAATACTAGAAAGGCTGCAGCATGAAATCAACCAACCAGAAGTCGTACAGTACTGAAATGACCAGGAAGAAAATAACAACAACAAGGACAAGAAACTAGCCACAAATAGGAAAGGAGGATACTTCACATGCTGGGAAGAAGAGGTCCAAGGTACAAAAAGTGGGGCGTAACCCTCATAGATAATAAGGAATCCAGTGCAAGAAAAAGAGGCACACAAGAAGAGAAAGTACATCATGGAAGACCTAGTCATCACTCTAACAAAGGACGATGCAGAGCTAGTCGCGTACAAGGTCCAAGATAGGGGGGAGGAACTGGTCCTCATTACAGAGGGGCAAAGAGAAGAGATCATGGCCAAGATCATAGAATTCCATGAGAATTTACAACAACTATAGAGCCAAGCCTGACCACATGCCACAATGCAGCAACAGGAAAGGCTACGACAACCCCCTGTGCAGAAATAAGGAGAGGAGACGGTGTAGTTGGTATTTTAAGGAAAGAAGACTTTTAAAGTCACATTCTAAATGATTAGATTGGACTAGGAGACTGCGTAGAAACCCTTGGGGTAAGTTGAGAAATTTGAAGTTGTCATGGCACAAATACCCACCAAGGAACTATATAGACTCCAGGCTAGCATAATGCAAGAGGTGCAATCCAGGGCCCGTGGGTCTGCAACCAACTTGGAGGTGGGTAGAGGAGTCACTAAAATGATACAAATCACATGTGACCAACTGACCTCGAAGAAAGAGGAGGAGAAATAATGCGCAGATAAACTAGAACAAGGGTTAAAAATGGTTTATGATCACATCCCAGACAATGAAAAAGAACTTAAGAGGAGTGCAGAGGAGAAGATCAACATGCTCGCACAAACAATTGACATATATAAGCAGGAAATTAAGGAGCTCAAATAAAAGCTCAATCCTACGAATCCTCCCAAGGTTCGAGAATAGAAAGAACAACAATCTTCACTCCAGATATTTGAGACAGAGAAAGAAGCAAGGGAAGTAAAAGAGTTGTTCGAAAGAACCACCCAGATATGGACGATCGTGGAAGAAGATGAAAAGGTCCAATAGTGAGACCAAGAAGAGGAGAGAATCAACGTTGCTATACAAGAGCTAAAGCAATGACATAAAACAATGAGCATCATGGAACGCTTGAAGGGAAATCAAGAAATGAAGACTCTGCATACAGTTAAAAACAATGCAAACATAGAAGAAATAAAGACAAGACGAATTGGAACCCCTCCAAGAAAAAGCAGCACATATGATCACGTAGTTGGAGGAAGAGAAGAAAAGTATGGCACAGGCATAGGCACAGAAAAAGGGCACAACCTTAATGAAATTGGAGATGACAACATAGAAAGTAGAAGCGCTAACAGGAAAAGCCATAGAGTTGAGGGAAAAAGGAAAGGAATTAGCAGAAAAGTTCCACAGTTTGGACATGGCAGTACAAGGAGCGTTCACTGCTTGAGTGGCTCGGGAGGAGCCACATGTCAGTGTTGGGGGCCTGTTAGGCGCATGCCTATTTTGAGAAGGAAGGTTATTTCTTTCATAGGCCTAATTTTGGAGAACATATCTATTTTTCGAAAGACCTAATCGTGGAAAGGAAAACCTGATTTTGGAGCACGCGCAACAGATGGAAAGAAAGCATCATGCAAAAAAAGAAGGAAAAGAAACATGCAAGAGGAAAAGCAACGTGGTGTGTAGGAAGACAAGCCTAACCATGATAGGGTTAGGGTTTTTGATAAGGATTGTAACGACTATAATCCTATAAAATAGTGTAAATAAGAACCTAGGAGGTCTAGGTTAGAGGTTGGTTAAGTGGCTAAATATTGTTGATAATTGTTGTCGAAAGTTGTTAAGGTGTAGAAGAGTCGAATAAGCTCAATTTGGAGGGTTAGTGTTACACATGAAATTTACACACCTAGGTACCTCGCCCTAAGTGTCATAAGTGTCATATAAGTGTCTCATACACCTTGACACCATGGAATAACCTATGTCACAATCCCTAGTCAATGTGGAGGAGGGATATCTTACACGAAGGCCAAAATACCAAGTGCACGTAAATTATTATTAATATTCATGAAAAAGAAATTAATTAGTGTGAGAATCCACCTCAAATTTTGGTTTCCTATTTTTTAGGAAGGTGGAGGATCTCATGGATGGTTTGAAATGTCCTCCTTGAAATCCTTGAGATATATTTCCTCCCTAATGAAATATTTCCTCCTTAAAATCCTTGAGATATATTTCCTCCCTAAAATCCTTAAAATATGTTTTCTCCCTAAATATCTTTCACATCCATTTTTAGTGGATCTGATGAGTGATCCTCGCCATGGTGGTTAAGCCTCCAAATCCTATATAATGAGGGCTTTCTGTTGGCACAAGGTCAGACCCAGGGTTCAACGCTTCAACAACGCACCGAAAAAACCTTAACTACCGACCCTTTTGGCAACACCTGCGAAGAAGATGAAGTCTCACCTGAGGTAGAGGTAGGGGTGGTTGCAAGACTCATGTGTCTACAACCTTAGCTGGGACACAGATCTGTGATTCTTACTCTTAGAAAGAACTTAAGCATAGATTATTCATCAGTATTTAACCCTCATGGCACTTCGCAGATGGCACATAGCACCACAACATTCACTTAGATCTAGGTTAAGTTAGTACTTAGCAACAACAAAATAGGTCTAGTACTCAACACTTTCATATATGTCAAATCTATACCCACACATCTAAGAAGCACAAATAAAAGTGGATCTATCTAAGTATATCATAGCAAATCACATAGAATAATCATATCAAGCACAACACATGGAAAGAAACCAACGCATTAGGTCGAAGCACCGTTCACAACACACAGAGTTACTGTGGTTCACTCCCACCCTGGGGCTACGTCCACAAAGTCTTCTTCTTCTTTATTATCTTTGGTAAATCGGGTTACAGTACAGATCTCACACTTGTACTCCACATAGGACAGGAGATCCATGCGCACCTCACCAAATCCTCCTTTCCCGAGTAGATCTAGCATAGAGCCTTCTTACAATCCATGCACTTAGCACTTACAACACTTGCACTCAGCTCTGCAAGTCAATCACACAATATACACAAAGACTTTACTAGAACTTATCTTATCTTTCCCCCCCACCTCTCTTACATTGCGTAGCTACTTATTTATACTTTACAAAATAGGCCTAAAACATGGGTAAACCCATGGGCCGACATCCCTTTCCCATTACATTAACCCAAAACCCTAAAAGGGCCCCAAAAGTGGTCCGAGATCCCATGATCTCTGCTTCACTTGGTGCTCCATATTTGACAAGATGTCGAAGTACAAAAATGGTCAAATATGACCAAGTGTTCCTTAAAACTTGGTCAAGGGCCAAAAAGTCCCCAACACTCACCTGTGACTCATCTCGAGTCACTCTGGTCTAATCAACTCCACTTCGAATGTCTCAAGCTTGGCTTGAGATACTTCGACCTGCTGTAGTGCAACAACCTCTTTCTTAGTGAACTCCTGGATCACTGCATAATTTACTGGTCCTTCCATGTGTTGTTCTGCGGTGATGACAACCTATTCAAGCTCGACTTCCTAGCTCTCAACTTCAGTGAAAAGTTGGCATGATTTCTCTTGGAGTGGTTGAATTCGTTGAGAGACTTCCATCACTTTACTTTGCAGCATGTGTACCTGTTTTTGGTCGGTGCGTTGTTTTGGAAATCGCTTCATTCTTTCAACCGGGGTCAAGGCCTTCAACTGCGCCTGTAGCTTATCTTCATACTGCTTTGCTTCTTGGAGCTATGCCTCTAATGTCTGCAATTCTAGGTTCTCTGTAAAGTTCTCATAAGTCTGGGTGCTTCTATCGCTCAACTGCTTACATTCCAAATCCAAGGTTTTTAACCTATCAATTGCGCTACGGGCAGTTGCCTCCCTTATATATCTTACTTCTTGGGGAGTCTCAGGCATGGTATGAAGTTCCAGATCTGTGATGCGCTACTGAAGTTGCTGGATTAATTCCTCAAGTTGTGCCACCTGCTGTGGGACACGTTCTTCAATTTTCACTTCAATGACTGTCACAGAGCGAAGTGCTTTGTGAACTCGTTCCTATACGTCAAGTTGCTCTGCTAGCAATTGGTCCTTGCTCTACTGTAACTGTGCTTTCTCCTCCTCCCACTTTTCTTGTAAGGTAAGCTGCTCATGTTCTTCCTTCCTTTGTTGTACTATAAGTGCGCTCTGTACTTTTGCCAAAGCCTAGGTGGCTTGCACTGTGTCTTCTTGAGCTTGTTGAAGGCGAGCTTCGACTTTCTCGACGATCTGGCGTAATTGGGTGGGCTCATCACCCGTTCCTGTTGTTCCCGTCATTAAGGGTGTAGTAGAAACGACTTGACTGGACTAGAGTGCCTGCTGCACTTCTTGAAGTTCACCTGTGAGTCGGCTGAATATCATCTCCTTCTTCGCTTCTTGCCTTTTTGCAATATCTAGTGAGGCATCATTCAGCGTAGCGATCAAGAAGTCGAAGTCATCCTGTGTGAGGGTAGTCTTAAACGTAGTTCAGGTGGCCTTAGTTTTCTTTCAGGATGAGGGCTTTGGTGGGGTGACCTTCCTTTTCTTAGAGGGATCCTCCTCCTCTCTAGGCAGAGTAACCTCATTTTTGTTTTTCTCAACATTTGTGCCACCTAGTTCTTCACCATCACCTCCCTGCGTAGGTGAGATCGAAGTAGTCTTTGTGGATGTGCTATGGATATCTTGAACTTCATCATCCATCTTAGTCTTTCTTGGTCTAGGTGCATTCAGTATAGATTTAGGGCTTTCCACGTTGGATATTTCTATGGGGTCTGCTGGAACAAGGAGGTTCGTCGACCATTCCTTGGTAATCTGCTCCAAGTCTTCTTCTTTCAACTTGTAGTATGACTGGAGTTGATGTTTTTTCTCATCAGCGTGTGCTATGATTTATATGAAGTGGCAGTCCACACTAAATTTGATCAAAGGTCTAAACCTATGAAGTGTGTTTGGTGTGAGGTGCAGTGTAGACTGGATGTCATTCTTCAATTGGTTGTAATAAGCATGGAAGACGGCATTGGACTGCCACTGCTTCTTCATGTCACTGGAGTACCACAGCGTACATAAATTCATGGCTAGTGGTTCGAAGGGTTCGATCTCCAAAAAGGTGGCACCTTCCGGTAGCTCCCAAGCGATGAAAGAGATGAGTATGAGAAACCAACTAAAGTGGAACTCATACCCTTGGTCTTGCGCTTCTCTGTAGTCAAGCTCTAGCTGATTTACAAGGTACTTTGACCAGTTCATTTGTAGTCCCTCCACTCACTTCCCTGTGAGGTCAACTACAAATCCAGTCACCTGTGTGGGTCGGTTCTTGCAAACTAACTTCCCTGCGATCATCTAGCAACCGAGGCACACTGCTGCATTCTCTATGGAGGCTACCTTGTAGCCTCGCATGCCCTTCTATACATCTCCATATGTGTATTTTATTCACTGGGTGAGAGCATGATCTGTGGTCTTTCCAAGGTAAAACTCTTGTGGGTCAGGGCCCTGCATGCTTAACCCTATGATCTGATTGATCAGAATCATATCCACATTGATGCGGTGGTCCAACCATAAGTATCCTTCATGGTAGCATGACAACAACAATCTGACACATGAATTCACTTCCTAATGCCTCCCGAAATGAGGAATCTTCATTACATTGAGGAGGGTTGACTGCGAGAGGTTATGGGTCCATTGCTGAGGGACAATATTTGGGTTCCTCCCTTTTGTGATAGTTAAGTACTTGTGCAGGGCTATCATACTGTAAACCTTGTGATTTCCAAGGTTAAAATCACTAAATTTCAACGCTGTGAGCTTATCCTGGTCAGCACAAACTGAGCGCACCCCTTTCAGGAGGTACGCAGTGACCAAAGCATAGTCGAAGTCTCTAGGTACAGTGTGTCGATTCACTGTGCCACTTAGTGGTGGGATATACTTAGGCAATATACTTGGGATCATATTCATAGTGGTGAAGTCGTTTTCGAGCTTAGATCATCTTTCCGAAGGAAGTCAAGATGGTCCTACTCGAGCAATGGAGGGGGAAGCTGACAATGCTCCCGAGGATGATGCATGTACACCTATAGACATTCCTCGCTCCGACATGACTCTCTTAGTCATTAATTCAATTAAAAATTCTTCAATGATTTTCTCAGCAGTGTTGAGCTCGTCCGACATACAAGCTTGGGTCAACTAAGAGGGTTCACTCTGAACCATTTGTTGGCACAGGGGTAGACCCAGGGTTCACTCCAAGAGTGCACCAACAAGCCCTAGCTATTAGCCCTTTCAGCAACACCTGCAAAGCAGATGTAGTCTCACTCGAAGTAGCTAAGAGGGGGGTTGCAAGACAAAGATGTCTACAACCAGGGGCATATCAAGTGGAACTAATACAACAATAATGCAACATTCATATATCTCTTTATCAGCTAGATCTACTCTGCACAACTATACATATGATCTAACACCATAATGAAAATAACAGTATAACAATGACAGAGATCCAGGCATCAATCACACATATGACACAAAATATATGTGGTTCACCCTCTCTCTGGGGCTACGTCCACAGAACTGTGCTTATGATATATTAAGATAAAGCTTACAGTTCTGATCTACACTCTTAGTCAGCAGATATTCTCTCTTCTTCTCTTTGTCTCCCACCTTCCTGTGCACCCAACTACAGGACTTGATCTTCGCACCTAGCTGAATATCTTACAATACCAGAAGGCTCTCACTCTCAGTGTTCCTCTCTCTCATAGTACAATATACTCTTAACCAAAAACAATTAATATCAATACCCAACACTAGTACTGACCCAACCTAGGTCCTCTCGACCTCTATTTATACATTATAGTCCCTCACTGACAGCCTTAGGTTGAAACCTAGGTGTCAAAACATTAATTACCCAAAACCCTAGGAAAACTTGACCTACTTTTTCAGGGCTTCGCCAGTGTTTCTTTCCTCCCTTCTCACGCAGTGCTCCAAAGCATCTAATGGTGGCTTTCTTTGCTTGTTGAGTTGTCTACGATTATTTTCTCTTGCTGATCTGTCATCCCTGATCTCCTCATTCAACGACTTGCTTTTTTGTTCTTCACTCCATCTTTTCTTCTCTTTTGCTTACTTCAACCCAGTGACAGTCATTGTGTCTCCTGCGTAGTTCGTGTTTGACCTTTTCTTCCTTGATCTTCGCTTCCTTCCATAACCAAGGGCCAACAAGCCCCCAACATTCACTTGTGACTCATCTCGAGGCACTTCAGTTTTGATTTTTCCATGTCACTTCGACTTTGGACTGCGGAGTGCAGCCTTTTCTTTCTGCTCCATGTCTCCTTCCCATCCTTGTGCAGACTATCTTTTCTATGTCTCGTAAACAGTTTCAACTGCACCTGGTACCTAGTCACTTTTCTTCCTTCCTTTTACTGAGAGCTATGAGGCAGCTAGTTTTCATAGTATAACTTCATCTGATTCCCAGTTACTAATCCCTCTTTCCATTCTCCCTTCAATGTCTTCAGTTGCGCAACTCCTCCTTCTATAACATAGGTGATCTCATATGGTCCAAGCCAATGCATTCTGAACTTCCCTGGATGTTTTAGAAATTTACTGTCATACACCAGTACTAAATCACCTTGCTTAAATTCCTTCTTCTTGATGTTTCTGTCATGAGAGGCCTTCTCTCTTTCCTTTTGTACCTGCTGATAGAATCCTTCCATAAATTTGTCTTCTTCTAGTTCAACTAGCTGGGCAAGCCTCTCACGAACAACGCCAGTATCATCCATATCTATAAATGCAACAATTCTTAAGCTCGGTACCAAGTACTCCATCGGGACAACAACTTCAAGACCATACACCAAATTGAAAGGGGTTTGCGTTGTTAATTTCTTACAAGTGGTTCTATAAGCCCAGAGTACTACTGGTACTCTTAAATCCCATTCATCCCTGTTCACACTGCAAATCTTTGTCAATGTTGTCTCCAAGATTTTGTTGAATGCTTCAACCGTTCCGTTTGCTTGTGGATGGTAAGGTGTACTCTTATAATGGTGGACTACAAATTCTTCAGTCAGGGCTTCAAATGTCTTGTTGATGAAATGAGTGCCTTGATCGCTCATCAGGGTCTTAGGGCATCCAAACCTAGTTATTATGTCATCAAATATAAAATGCACGGTTGTAGTTGCACTACAGTCCTTGACTGCTCTTGCTTCGGCCCATCTAGTCAGGTATTCTGTCGCAGTGATAATATACCTTGCTCCTGTGCGCTTCCCTGGTGGGTTTATAGGTCCCACAAAGTCAATGACTCATTTTTCAAATGCTTGTAGGGTCATCTGTGGTGCTAGTGGCATTTTGTCTCTTTTGGATGGGTTTCCAACTCTCTGGAATACATCACAGGCTCTGGTATACTCTTTAGCGTATTTGTGTAAAGTAGGCCACCAAAGGCCAGCTCGCAGAACCTTCTGCGCAGTTTCTTTGACTGCGTAATGTCCTTCTGCGATGCCTACATGAGATTCTATGAGGATCATTGGGTGCTATGCCTCCATCACACATCTTCTTAGTATCTCATCAGGTCCCATCTTATATAGCTGACCAACTATCAGTGAAAAGTTTGCAGTGCGCACCACTAGTTGTTTCTTCTAGGAAATTGTATACTCACTTGGAGCCATTCCTATTGATAGGAATTGGACTATGTATGTGAAGTGGTCATCCATCTTCCTAATGGAAAGTAGTTGTGCATCCAGTAGTGTATCCTCTAGACTGGTGGGTTCTTCGCTATGTTCCAACCTCGACAGATGGTCAGGTCCCTTTTTCATTCTTCCTGGCTTAGCTATGATCTCAAAATTATATTATTGAAACAGGAGAATCCATCTACATATTTTCCCCCCCAACACTGGCTTGTTGACCAGGTACTTCAGCGCAGAGTGATCAGTAAACATTTTAAAGTGTCCTCCTAGTAAGTAATGGCGTAATTTTTGCAGCGCGTACACCACGGCTAATCCTTCTCTCTCTGTAGTAGTGTAATTGATTTCAGTTGTGGATAACTTTCTGCTGGCAAATGCTAATGGATGATCAATGTCCCCTTCTCTAGGTTGTGCTAGTACTGCTTCTAATGCAATGGAAGATGAATCAACATGCACATGAAATTCCTTACTCCAATTTGGAAAGACCAGAATAGGCACAGTCACCATATTTTGTTTCAGTGTGTCAAAGCTCTGCTGGCATTCTTCTGTCCAACCAAACTGATAGTCTTTCTTTAATAAATTCTCCATTGGCGCAGTAATCTGAGCATATCCTTTGATACATTTCCTGTAATATCGAATATGTCCTAGCATAGTGCGCAGTTGTTTGACTGAGGTGGGAGGTGGAAAATCAACTATAATTGCAATTTTGGATGGGTCCACCAACAATCCTTGCTTCCATACAATATGACCTAATAATACTCCAAACGGTGAGAAGAAGATGCACTTCTTCAGATTCAAAGAAATTTGACATTGCCTACATTTATCCAACATTAGCCTTAGACATTCAACATGATTTTTCAGCAAACTAAAAACAGTCCAGTCATCAAAATAGGCTTCTAAAAACTTATGCAAAAATTCTTTGAACGCTTTGACCACCACCCTAGAAAAGATGGTTGGGGCATTCTTCAGTCCAAATGGCATCACTGTGTATTGGTAGGATCCCCATTTAATGGAAAATGTGGTCTTGTGGTGGTCCTCCTTGGCAATTCAGATTTGATGGTATCCTGAAAACCCGTCTGTAAAAGAATATACCCCCTAGCGTCCCACATTGTCTAATACTTCATCTGTGAATGGTGTAGGGAAGGGGTCATGCAAACAGGAATCATTCATCTTTATAAGGTCCACACATATTCTGATCTCACCTGTCTTCTTGTCCTATACTACCATAGGGCTGATCCACTTTGACTCTTCAACAGGTTCAATAATTCCTGCTTCTAGTATTTTGTTGAGCTCGATCTTCACTTTTTCCTTATATTTTGGGTTCAATCTGTAGGGTCTTTGCTTGAATGTCTTCGCATCTGGTTTCAAATGTATTCTCATTTCTCCCATAGGTCCTTTGATACCCTTCATATCAGTGAACTTAGTTAGAAACATATCCTGATACTTGTGCAGTAATTCTCTAATTTTGTCAATGGTAGCAACATCCCAGTAATCTCCTACATTGGCAAGCTTCGGTGTCTCCTCTATCCCAATATTAACTTTATTTATCTTGATCGCCTATCCAATGAATGGCAGTTCAACTCCTGGTCCTTCCACATTTCTATGGCCTTCTGTCTCAGCAATGTCTACCTTCCTCGAATCATCATCTTCGTCGGCATTAATGTTGTAACATCCTTGTAATTTCTGGAATGGCGTAGTCTATTCATCCTCTTCTTGCTCCAATGGGAGGCTAGATGACTCTTTAAATACTTTCTGCCTCACAATATTCAATGCTTGATCTACTGAGGGAAATTCACTTTCAAACAAAAAGGTGGTTACAAAATTATGAAGCATACCTTCCCAATCTACGGTGATAAGGCACAACTATGCTTGAATATACCAGTTAATGGGGGTCATGTCCAGTGTGTTAATGAATCTATGTACCCATTTTTCTCGAGGAATTTCACTCTAGGCCTCTTTGCATCTTCGTACATGGTTCTTTGGGCAACTTCGACCTGTGTACCTCGCTTCGTAGCTTCCTACATGTGCTGAAAATTGCGTTGTCATCAAGGTTCAACATTGTGTCTAGTCTGTGATACTACTTTTATGTGTCCCCCACCATCTTCCTGGTGTAGCTTTCAGAGCCTCATCCATAGCCAACTGTTGTGCTAGTACAATTGTTTCAAATTCCATCAAGAAGGATTCTAAAGGATTCAGACCATCGAAGGTAGGTAAGTTACTTGTTGTTGTACCAATATAGTGGACTTCTCTGGTCAGTCGAGCACATCTCCTTGTGGATACTTCATACATATGGTTATGCCAGTTCTCCATTGCTTCTTCTGAATCTGATGAACACGCACTATCACTTCACCAACTTAGATTCCCATCGACAGCAGGGTTGATATAATCTTGTTGTCTGGCTGTTAATTTATAGATGTTTTCCATCTCATATGTGTAGTCTTCTTCTCTGATGGGCTTTGTATACCACGGACATTCATCTAGATCTAAGGGTGAAATGACCCTAAGGCCATCTCCTTCAAATGTCATGCATATTTTCTTTAAATTGACCACAATAGAATTGTTGAAGGCCCAATCAATTCCTAGTAATGTAGGGTAAGGGCAGCTATCATCAACAATTTCAATTACCTCAAAGTCTACAAAGGTTCTAACTCCATCGATGTCCACGGGGACATGCTCCAATCATCCAAATGGGCTGATAGCTTACTGATTAGCCATGTAAATCCTGATAGGGGAGTATATCAACTTGGGTTTTCCCATCAGTGCCCAAGTTTGCTTCGTCATGACGTTGACCTCCGAACCTAAGTCGAGGACCACATAGTCTATATCATATTCTCCTATTTAAGCATTCAAATGTAATTCTTTGTTCGTTCTTATCTTCTTACCAATCTGGTGTACTACCCTGTTCAGCAAGGGGTCTACCTTTCCTATCTCATAATGCCTGATTAGGTTCTGTAACTCTTGTACATCTTTCTCATCTTGAATTAATTTAAGACAAGCATACAAAATATGATGAGCGTACTTTCTTCTTTTCCTTATTTATGCGTAGTCGATTGATCAAATACCTGATGCATTCAATACTCTTTTACTTCTGGTTGTGTTCTAGATGAGGATCCTTGGTTCCTCTTGAAATCTTGTCTTGCTTCCTCAAAGATTCATCTTTCTTTCTTTGCATCAAAAACCTGAGTCTTCTCCTCAGCTTTCCTGATACCTGACTCTTCTGCGATATTTCGATGGGTTGTTCTATCCTCTCTTGTAGTATCACTTCCTTGAGTAATGACAATGAATCTAGGTTCAGTTTCACGAGGTTCAACATATATCAGTTGTACTTGTGGGTTATGCTGGGGTCCTCGTCTTTCCTGAATCTTAGCCAGTAGCACAGGGCATTCTTCTATGACATGCTCAAAAGAGTTACAATAACTACAGGTTGTGCAACAATTCTGATAATCCCTTGCTAAGTGTCCTGGTTGCGTGTAGTTATAATAGATTATTTGTCTTCAGCCTTGGCCCATACCTCCTTTTTTTCCTCTTCCTCTGTATCCACCGCAAGGAGTGAAGTTTCCTCTCCCTGGAGAGTTGTACTGCAACGTATTTCCTTCTTGTTGTACTTCACCTTGAATCTTGTATATGTCTCTCGACCTCTCATGCATGAGATCGTAAGCTCTACAATATCGATCATCGTGCCCTACTGATTTATAGAATGTGTAGTACAAGTTTGTGGGTGTCTGAACATACTTCTACATGTAATAACACTCATCTGGGTGATGCCTATTTCTGCACACATCACACCAGGGCAGGTTAACTTGCTTCAAGGGTATCGACGCTCCTAAGGCCAAATACTCATGGAATAAGGGACAATGTTCCTTATCATGACCTTCTAATCTACATATCACACACCAAACATCTTCCCTTTGGTATTTTCCCTTATCTTTCTTCATATCCTCGACCTGTAAAGACAAACTGGTTAGCTGACTCAAGATCTGGCTCATGCCTGAGCTCGATTCTCCCATAGGTGTTGATTCAAGTTTCATGGAGATTTCCAAAGCTTCTACCTGCGATGCAATATTATGCTGCATCAGAGGGACTCTGATGTGTGGTAACAATGCAGTGATGAACCATTCTTTGTTTTGTTCATTAGGGATATGAAAAGTTAATATGCCTGTTAAGGTCTTGAATCTCTAGTCAAACTCCCAAACAAGTTTTGCTACCTTTTGTTTGATCTCTTTTAGCTCTGTAATACATTGTGACTCCGACTTAGGTTTCTTAAACTCCACAATCAGTGCATTCTTGATCTCTCTCAGTGGATTAGGCTGCACCAGTCCTTGGACAAGTTTCATGTACCAACTCAGTGTGTGGTCCCGTAGCGTAGTGTTGAATTGGGTTCTCTAGATGGCTTCGTCGGTGATACTTTTAATATTCCATATGGCTTCACACAGAAACCAATGCTGATCTAGATCTTCAGATCCATCTCCTCTAAATATAGGGAGCTTCATTTCATATTCCATAGAGATGACTAGGCTTCTTGTCTGAGTAGATGCTAAGCTACCAGTAATAGTGCTTTGAGGACTCTGGTGGTTCTGACTAATCTAACTGCTAAGTACTGTTGAGACAATAGGAAGATTAATGTTACTTACTTTAGTATTTCACACAGTTCCTGAGGTTTCTGGCTTGCTTTGGAGAATTTCTTTAGCTTCCCCTTATTCTATTGTGGTGGGCTCTGAATGTTCTTCATCGGTTAGATCTACCTCTTCTCCACTGTAGAAACCCTCTTCTCCATAGTTTTTCTTAAACAAGTTCTCAAGGTGAACCCCTTGGAATACTTTCCCACTACGCGTATGTCCTAATTCTGTGTCACTGTCGTTGTCCGAGATCTTGAACATTATCCTTTCCATGTCCGACCAATCTACTGTATCTTCAAGATGTGTTTTTCATGCAAGATCATCTTGATTCTCAGCTTCAGAAAGTGAAAAAAATTTCCTCTAGGTCCTTTGAAAAAGTATCTCTCGTCTTGGCTATACGATTTTGTTATGTCAACAACAAACTCAGTGATATACCCTCCAATGGTAGTATCAAACCAATGATCTACTGCTCTGGATATAGCATTGTCAACTCTCTTGACCTTCTGGATTAGTGTCAGCGTCCAAACCATGGGAGGTCTAGATCTAATCTCAAACTGGCTATCGGCTAACCTAGCCAACCATTCAAACAACTCCTGGTGGATTCCCCAAAAGAAGATCTTGTGAATGCCAGTGAAAATGTATCTTTGTAGACAATCTTCAGTACTCAGTTTAGGGTTATTTTTTTGGGCTTCAACGAAGTCCCTCTCTCGATCCCCTATCCACTTTTGAATATCGGTCTTTGATGGGAACCACCTTGACATTCCCTTAAAAATATTCATGTCCCAACAACGAAACCATTTGTTGGCACAGGGGCAGACCCAGGTTCAACGCTTCAACAAAGCACCAACCAAACCCTAACTACCAACCCTTTTGGCAACACCTATGAAGCATATGAAATCTCACCCGAGGTAGAGGTAGGGGTGGTTGCAAGACTTAGGTGTCTGCAACCTTAGCTAGGACACAGATATGTGATTCTTACTCTTAGAAATCACTTAAGCATAGATCATTCATCAGTATTTAACCCTCATGGTACTTCGTAGATGGCACAGAGCACCACAACATTCACTTAGATCTAGGTTAAGTTAGTACTTAGCAACATCATAATAGGTATAGTACTCAACACTTTCATATATATCAAATATATACCCACACATTTAAGAAGCACAAAGCAAAGTGGATCTATCTAAGTATATCATAGCAAAGCACATAGCATAATCATATCAAGAACAACACATGGAAATAAACCAATGCATTAGGTCGAAGCACCGAGCACAACACACATAGTTACTGTGGTTCACCCCCATCCTGGGGCTATGTCCACAAAGTCTTATTCTTCTTTATTATATTTGGTCAATTGGGTTATAGAACAGAGCTCACACTTGTACTCCTCATAGGACAAGAAATCTGCACGCACCTCACCAAATCCTCCTTCCCTGAGTAGATCTAGAACAGAGCCTTCTTACAATCCGTGCATTCAACACTTACAACACTTGCACTCAACTCTGCAAGTCGATCACACAATATACACAAAGCCTTTACTAGAACTTAGCTTATCTTTCCCCCCACCTCTCTTACATTGCTTAGCTACTTATTTATACTTTACAAAATATGCCTAAAACATGGGTAAACCCATGGGTCGACATCCCTTTCCCATTACATTAACCCAAAACTATAAAAGGGCCCCAAAAGTGGGCCAAGATCCTGTGATCTCTTCTTTTCTTGGTGATCCATCTTTGACAGGCTTTCGAAGTACAAAAATGATCAAATATGACCAAGTGTTCCTCAAAACTTGATCAAGGGCCAACACTTTCCATGGAGATGGAAAAAGACAGATTCTAGGTATCCAACCTATGGTCTTGGGAGAAAGCTTTAGGATATCAAACCTATGATTTTGGGAGCTTTGTGAAAGGGCTGGACGAGGAGGACTTGGAGAGGTTGTTGTGACTTCATCTACAGTTTGTAAGTATCTCTTTTGAGTTATCATTAATATATGCTTCGCCTATTCCCTTATAATCTGTGTATATTTACATATGTTGTCTATTATAGATGGATTTGATTAGACTAATATTATAGAGTAGAGTAGGATTTCTTTTTCTTCTTGATGTCCATTTCATTGCAGACGTCAAATGGTGCCAAGGAGCTCAGGGATCAAGCTCAAATTGGAGCAGTGAGGAAAAACACTGGAATAAGGTGCACCATAATTTCTTCCTTCTCCTTCTCTTTCTGATTAGGTAATTAGATTCAAAGGGATATTAGTTTCCAATGTTATCATCTTTCAGTCTTGGTATATGGGTCTAGAATCTAGGGGGATATTCACCTATCCGTAGGGGGATTTTTCTATAACACCAACTGACTCTAAATTGAACAGAATATTCTCCTAGAATGTAGGAGAGGTTCCTAAAAAATAGGATACCCTCAATAATGACTAATAAACATAGAAAAATATGGGAAAATATCCTAGGTGTGTGTAATATCTCCAACAAACCCCCCCCCCCACCTGAACACTACTATGGGGTAATGAAGAATGGGTCCCAACAACTAAGGCCATGTTAGGCACCCATGAACAATGCAACTAATGAACACTGAAAATAAAGCGAGGAAAAAGGGAAAACATCATGGGAAAACCCCCCCTCAAGATACAATGCATCAAAAGAAAAAAAGACAGTTGCTAGGAAACTATGTCCTTCACTCCAAGACGACTATGCAGAGAGTGGAAATTTTTCTTAGTGAAGGTCTTGGTGAATATGTTGGTAGTCTGTTCAACTGAAGGAAAACATTGCAATTCGATGATTCGGTCATGTAACAAATCTCATATGTGGTGCATGTGGATTTCAATGTGATTCATCCGCAGCCTCTATAATGGATCTTTGCAAAACTTTAGACTGCTCTAGTTGTCACACTAGATGACATTCAGATGGTGGAACTGGATGCCCAACTCAGTGAGAAAATGTTGTATCCACGTAACCTGAATGTTTATGTTAACTACCCTTGTGTACTCGGCCTCGGTGGAAGATAAAGAAACAACATCCTCCTTCTTGATCGACCAACAGATGGGCCCTGAAACCAGACTAAGTGAGTACCTAGATGTGGACTTGCGATCAGTGCTATCGCCTTCCCAGTAAGAATCCATGTAACCTATGAGATAAAATGTAGATCCTGGTGCATAATGAATCCCATAGATGATGGTTCCCTGAATGTGCCAAAGGATATGCTTTGCAACCTTCCAATGTAACTCATGCAGCTCCTGCATGTACCTGGAAACTAATCCTACTGCATACAATAGGTCTAGTATAGAGTGTGTAAGATACTACAAGATCCCCACTAGTTGTTTGTACATAGTGTTGTCAACCAGTGGAGTGTCCCCGCCACCCTCAAGTTTGACACCATATAGGAAAGGTGTCGGTGCAGACTTGTAGTATTTCATGTGAAATATCTCTAGGATATCACGAGCATGCTTGGCTTGAGATATCTTGATCCCTGAAGCATCCTGACTAATCTCGAAACCAAGGAAGTAATGAAATGGACCCGTATTTGTCATCAAGAACCTATCATGCAAAATCCTCTTGAATGAAACACTTGTTGAAGTCAAGCAGTCCGTGATTAACAAATCATCCACATATAAAACTAAAAGTAGAAGTGAGTCAATTGTCCTAAGCATGTATACATTTGGATATGACTTACATCGTACAATGTTTTGGGACAACAGGTATGGGTCCATCTTGGCATACCATGCTCTTAGGGTTTGCTTGAGGCTGTAGAGAGACTTCTTTAGTATGCAAACCAATGATGAATTATGTATGAAGCCTTGGGGATGATCCATGTAGATCTCCTAAGAGAGAAACATGCTATTCACATCCATCTGATAGAATTCACATCCCCTGGATGATGCAATGGAAAGTTCCAAGCGAATGGAATCCATCTTCTCTATTGGAGTGAAAGTATCATCATATTCAATTCCATGAACCTGTAGAAAGCCTTTGGAAACTAGATTGGATTTGTATCTTCTAACTTTTCCATCTTTTGTGCTCTTGGTCTTGTAGAGCCATATGAAACTAATAAGATTTCTTCCTGAAAGAAGGGGAACCGGATCCCAAGTCTAGTTCTCAAGAAGGGAGTTATACTC
This sequence comes from Picea sitchensis, assembly GCA_010110895.2. Lineage (NCBI taxonomy): Eukaryota > Viridiplantae > Streptophyta > Pinopsida > Pinales > Pinaceae > Picea > Picea sitchensis. Next base: position 13,878 of record SNQJ01S0091955.1, on the reverse strand, counting down.
CTCTTGCATAGTTGATTCCCAAAAGGGATTCCTAACAACCTCACCATAGGACTTTGGATATGAATAATGAATCAAATAACAAAGCTTGGGTGGAATTGGTTCAGTAGAAATGAGTTCATGAGAATGCTCCTTGAACTTAGATCGAGTCCTCCTAGGATCAGATGGATCTCCAACAAGATCTCCTACATCTTGAAGAGTGATCTTGGCCCACTTGGGCCTCTGCTCTGGCTCTGCATCTACATGCACCGAATTTGTATCTTAATGCACTGACTCTGTGTATGAATCCTCTATATCCTCTAACTCTAAATCATAACTTAGATCTGAAGTAGAGTCTGCATGTGTAGAATCATAATCTCTAATAGGTGGAATACTAAAGGCATCTATATGAGTCTTTTGAGGTGAATGTGAGAGACTTTCCTCGAATTGGACACTACAATTAATGATGAGTCAATTCATAGAGGGATCGATGAGTCTGTATCCCTTCACACCATATGGGTATCCAACAAAGATACTATTGGCATGTTTTATAGGCAGCATATGATTGTCATTGATGGCAAGTATAACAGCGATGATGGCTTGAGTACAACAATGATTATCAACAATGCAGTGATAATCGAGGAAGAGAAACAACCGTGATTGTTGGATCAACAATTCAGAATTCCCGATGGCTGTCAGATATCAATGTAGACAAGAAGAGCACGCTGAAGAGGAGGACAAATCTCAGGTGTTAGATCCAAGCACGGGATTCGACCATCATTGGATCAAGGAGAACCTACACGTTCTTTAAAGTGCAAGGAGTAGCGGGCTCACAAAATCCTGAAAGAAGGAGGACCGTCCATCCTCAGGCAGGACATGTGGGGAAAGATCGTCATTTCGCTGACTGGAGAGTCAAAGGAATGGGGTTCCCTAACCTATTGAATTCATGAAATGCGAAACCCCGAAGTAAACTCCATTTCAGAGTTTCGGAGATCGAGAGTTGGAGATGTCAAAGAATATTAACCACAAGAATCTCGAAAATTGTGATATGCGAAATCGCGACTTAATCTGAGCCATCAAATCAAGGTTTGATATGGACCGTTGATCCCAATTCATTTCGGAGTTTCGCGGATCGAGAGTTGGAGATGTCAAAGAATATTAACCACAGGAATCCTGAAATCACGACTTAATCGTAGCCGTCAGATCAAGATGTGATCTAGACCGTTAATCCAAATCCATTTCGGAGTTTCNTTGAAGTGACAAGAACACTGAACATCAAGAATGTTGAAATAGCAAAATGCGAAATCGCTAAATGATCTGAGCCGTCAGATCAAGTGTTGATTGGGACTGTTGATCCCATGCCATTTCAGGGTTTCGGGGATCGTGACTTGGAGAGTAGAGATGCCTCATCTCCAGATTCACGAAATGTCAAATCGCGAAAGTGCCTTATGCATAAGGTTGTGGTCACAACCCTTGGTCACATCAGCAAGAGATGGAGGAAAGAGCTAGAGCAACCAAGCTCCTTTTCGGGGATCGCGACTGGGAATGTCGAGATGCATGGTCACACGAATGTCGAATTGCCAAATGCCGAAATTCCTAAATGAATGCAAGATCCCTTGGAATCAATCCAATGGTGCAGGTGAATTTGAACAAGATCGGAGGGCTACTGTAGCACAACACAATGTAACTGCCAGAAACCACTCATGGTTTCTGCCAGAGGACTCGAAGACACTTCGGGATGATTGACAGAGGAGGTGAAGCGTCTCTGGGAATATTCAAGAGGGATGAAGATGTTCGTGGAGGTGATTGACAGCTGGATGAGCATTGAGGCCTGTAACTGGAACAGAGAAGGTGAGATCGATTGTCACAGAGAAGACGAAGAGTCTCAAACTGCTAGAGAGGCTGAGAAATCTAGACAGAACACCCAATGATGCTAAACGCGTGGAGAAAACCGCCAAAGAAGTTGAAGAGTCGTGATCATGATGAGGGAAAGCACTAGAGATGTGGAGGATATTTTTTGGGTGTGAGCATGCAGAGGCATGGAAAATATTGCATGCACAAGGAGCACAGGGACTATAAGAAGGTGGAACAAAGAAGAGATTGTTGTTGTTGTCGCTGTGTAGGAGAATTCAGGTGTGTACAAGGAGGCAGAACGCAGGAGCAGAAATGCACAGTCGAGGAATGGTGCATTGAAGGGATATGGCACATAGAGCATAAAAGGCAGAAGATCAGAAAGTGCTAGAGGTGTGCAGAAGACAATGATGCAGACAGGGAAGAGCAGGGTAACAGAACAACAACTGGGCTGGTAATCCATTGAATAATTATATATCGCTGTAATAAGTTTTAGTAACAAAGAATTTATAATTCAGGGTGGTTGGGAGGTGCTAGGGAGGACTGGTGTCCTCAAAGGTTCAAGTGGGTGCTTGAAAATAGGGAGTTGGTGCTTCCTTCTAGTTGGTTCTAGAGAAACCAGGGAGTTGGTGCTTCCTTCTAGTTGGTGCTAGAG
>SNQJ01S0091955.1:0-11386 GCA_010110895.2 Picea sitchensis | reverse complement strand
CTTAGTTGCCATCAATGACAAAGGGGGAGATTGTTGGCATGTTTTACAGGCAGCGTATGCTTGTCATTGATGGAAAGTATAGAAATGATGATGGCTTGAGTACAACAGCGATGATCAGCAGCACAGTGATAATCGAGGAAGAGAAGCAACTGTGATCGTTGGATCAACAATTCAGAATTCCTGATGGCTGTCAAATCTCAATGTAGACAAGAAGAGTGCGCTGAAGAGGAGGACAGATCTCAGGCATTAGATCCAAGCACGAGATCTGACCATCATTGGATCAAGGAGAACCTACATGTTCTTTAAAGTGCAAGGAGTAGCGGGCTCACAAAATCTCGAAAGAAGGATGACCATCCATCCTCAGGTAGGACACGTGGGGAAAGATCGTCATTTCGCTGACTGGAGAGTCAAAGGAATGGGGTTACCTAACCTGCTGAATTCACGAAATGAGAAACCCCAAAGTAAACTCCATTTCGTAGTTTCGGAGATCGAGAGTTGGAGATGTCAAAGAATATTAACCACAGGAATCCCGAAAATCATGATAAGCGAAATCACGACTTAATCTGAGCAGTCAGATCAAGGTTTGATCTGGACTATTGATCCCATTCCATTTCGGAGTTTCGCGGATCGAGAGTTGGAGATGTCAAAGAATATTAACCACAGGAATCCTGAAATCGTGACTTAATCGCAGCCATCAGATCAAGATGTGATATGGACCGTTGATCCGACTCCATTTTGGAGTTTTGTGGATCAAGACTTTGAAGTGACAAGAACACAGAACATCAAGAATGTCAAAATTGCGAAATGCGAAATCGCGAAATGATCTGAGCCGTCAGATCAAGTGTTGATCGGGACCGTTGATCCCACGCCATTTTGGGGTTTCGGGGATCGCGACTTGGAGAGTCGAGATGCCTCATCTACAGATTCATGAAATGTTAAATCATGAAAGCGCCTTATGCATAAGGCTATGGTCACAGCCCTTGTTCACATCAACGAGAGATGGAGGAAAGAGCTAGAGAAACCGAGCTCCTTTTCGGGGATCATGACTGGGAATGTCGAGACGCATGGTCACACGAATGTTGAATGACGAAATGCCTAAATGAATGCAAGATCCCTTGGAATCAATCCAATGGTGCAAGTGAATTTGAACAAGATCGGAGGGCTACTGTAGCACGACACAATGTAACTACCAGAAACCACTAATGGTTTTTGCCAGAGGACTCGAAGACACTTTGGGATGATTGACAGAGGAGGTGAAGAGTCTCTGGGAATCTTCAAGAGGGATGAAGATGTTCGTGGAGGAGATTGACAACTGGATGAGCATTGAGGCCTGTAACTGGAACAGAGAAGGTGAGCTCGACTGTCGCAGAGAAGACGAAGAGTCTCAAACTGCTAGAGAGGCTGAGAAATCTAGATAGAACACCCAGTGATGTTGAACGCATGGAGAAAACCACCAAAGAAGATGAAGAGTCGCGATCATGATGAGGGAAATCACTCGAGATGTGGAGGAGATTTGTGGGGTGTGAACATGCAGAGGCATGCAAAATATTGCATGTACAAGGAGCACAGGGACTATAAGAAGGTGGAACAAAGAAGAGATTGTTGTTGTTGTCGTTGTGTAGGAGAAGTCAGGTGTGTACAAGGAGGCAGAACGCAGGAGCATAAATGCACAGTCGAGGAATAGTGCATTGAATGGATATGGCGCATATAGGATAAAAGGCAGAGGAGAAGAAACTGCTAGAGGTGTGCAGAAGACACTGATGCAAACAGAGCAAAGCAGGGTAACAGAACAATGACTGGTCTGGTAAGCCATTGAATAATTATATATCATTGTAATAAGTTTTAGTAACAAATAATTTATAATTCAGGGTGGTTGGGAGGTGCTAGGGAGGACTGGTGTCCTCAAAGGTTCAAGTGGGTGCTTGAAACCAAGGAGTTGGTGCTTCCTTCTAGTTGTTGCTAGAGAAACCAGGGAGTTGGTGCTTCCTTCTAGTTGGTGCTAGAGAAACCAGGGGGTTGGTGTTTCCTTCTAGTGGGTGCTAGAGAAAACAGAGAGTTGGTGCTCTCAACAAGTTGCAGCTTGCAAAAACAGAGGTTGTAGCCTCACAATGAGTTGGTGCTCACATGTATGATAATGTAAAGAATGTAGATAATACTTATCATANTCCTCATGAATTATTTGTCTCTGTGTTTGTCATATATGTGACTGATGTTGAATGTGACTTTGTTTATTTCCCATTATTGTGATCATCATTGAGTGCCCTGTAAAGATTTTAAAAGAAGCATAATTGTTTAAGCACGGTAACAACTGATTCACCCCCTCTTCTCAATTGTCCAACAGATACACCTAATACTCCATGGATCAAGTGCTTTCCTCTTTTCAGAGGGAATCTTGGCCCATGCACATGAGCCAAAGACACGAAAGTGGGTGACTTCTGGTTTGGTACCGCTCCAGGCCTCGAAGGGGGTTTGATCCTAGACAAATATATGGGGAGATCTGTTTTGTATGTACTTATCATAGTTAAGTGCTTCGACCAATAGTGTTTGAGGAAGAGGCCTTGCATGCAACATGCAAGAGGCCATCTCTTTCAGGGATCTATTCTTCCTTTAAACAACCTCGTTTTGCTGCAGAGTGTATGGAGCTGAATGTCGCAACTGAATCCCAACCTTAAGACAAAGGTTATGAACTGATTTGTTGACATACTCCCCCCCATTATCTATACATAGGGCTTTGATCCTATTTCCCGACTATGTCTCCATAAGAGCTTTGAAGTCTTTGAGATGCTCAAATACCTCATACTTTTCCTTGACAAAGAAAACCCATGTATAGCATGAGTGATCATCAATGAAAGTGAGCACATACCTTGCATTGATTATTTATGGATGTGGGAAAGGGCCCATTAGATCATTGTGGATCAGATCCAAGGTAGAGTAGGCCAAATGAGTCTTCTCTTTGTCAAACTTTTCTTGAGGATGTTTACCAAGGACACATCCTTCACAAAGTCCTTTTGAAAAATGAATATTTGGTAAGCCTTATACCATCCCCTACTTGCTCAGTTGTTGTATGTATCTAAAATTAATATGGCCAAATATTTCATGCCATAAATTACTACTATCATTGGCATGTGTAAGTAATAAAGAATAATCTGGTTCAATGAATTCAGAAAAGGTATACAACCTAGATAGGTGATTCACCTCACTAATAGAAACTTTGGAGTTTCTTTGCATGTCATAGATATTTACAACATCAGGTGTGAATTGAACTCTCTTTCCGGTGCCAGAATGTGTGATATGATACACAAAGAGAAGGTTCACTAAAAGTTTTAGAACATGTAGCACATTCTCAAAGCTCCCATGTTTGAGTTCAATTCTTCCTTTGTCGGTGACCTCGATAGGAGAATAATACCCTATGAGTATAAGAGGACATTTGCATGCATCCAATGAAGAGTAGACTTCATTTGTGGAGGCCTTGTGGTAACATGCACATGAATATACAATCCAGGCATAAGGAGAGGAATTAATGGCAATCAAATCATGGCTAGAATTACCTTTCCTGGGAGCATGATCTTCAATCTTCTTCTTGGAACCCTTGGGTATGTGATCCCCAAGGTTGTGTTTTTGAAGTTTCATTTGATATATTTTCTTCTTCATGCATGAGAATTATGTATGGAATCCTTGATGATAGTGAGTTCTCCCCTTTCTTTCCTTTTCCACTTTTGGATATGGAGGAATCGTTGAAGGGTTTGGTGTACCCTTCCTTATTTTGGTTTGCATGTGACTTTCCTTTGTCTTTGGATTTATATTTCTGATTTTGGTTGTCATCATGCACAACAAGTGCATGAGATTTGGGGCCTTTGTTTTTTCCCATACTAATAAGTTTCTCTTGCTCTTGAATCAGAGACTCAATAAAGACATCGAGAGTGGGCATGGTCCAGTTATTTCTAAAGGTGACCCTCACTAAATGGAATATGGAGACAAAAAATGAGTATTCCAGACCAAGTTTGGACAGAATGGAAAGAACCATTCATTTTTCCTCCTTAGATTTATCAACCCCACAACCCTTGAGTCGCAACAACAAGTCCTTGTATCTTGTAAATAAATCATGTATATTGTTGAAGCTTTTTGGATCCAAAGCGAGTAGTTCCACCTCAAGCATGTGGCCTTTCATATCATCTTGTTTTCCAAATATTCCTTCCATGGTGGTCCGTAATTCATTGGGAGTTGTACAAGAAGAGATATGGAAAAGCAACTCAGGGGAAATGTACATGTAGAGGGTTTCGTAAGCCTCATCCATCCAATTGAGGTATTTGGATTTTTCTATGGAAGAAGTAGGTTATACTTCTGTGCCCAAGGTTACCCTATACAATCCTCTACCATGAAGTAAGATCTCCATCTTCTGCTTCCATGCAAATAAGTTGTATGGTGTGAGAATAACTTCCATTGGAAACTCCATTCTTCGTGTTGTTTTCAGTCTTTTGTACATGCAAATAAAAATGTTGGTGCACCTTTTTCCTAGCACCTTGTGGGCTATGATACCATGTAAAATTTGTTGAACATGCAAAAACATATATATCTATCAAAAGACAGAACACACATATTGCAAAAGCAAGAAAAGAGAGAAACAAGAGAGAAATAATGGAAGAATTCTATTAACCAAATGAATGAATGATAATTTACACATTATATACTCGGTATAACTCAACTAATGCGCACTGGAAGAGAAGCCAATGCACCATAGTAGTGGTCTAGAGAGATCTGGACACACACAGGCAATTACCGGAGTTAAATGCCACCTAGTCCTACTTAACTAGTCATGTAGTCTTTAGTTAACTAAGTCACACATGTGGAAGTGAGAGAAACACATGCAACAACTAGTGATAAAACCAAATTTTCCATGTATGAGTAACTTACACTAGTCTAAGTGTAACTGAATCTAAACTGAAGATAATATTCTCCTAGAATGTAGGAGAGGTTCCTAAAAAATAGGAGACCCTCGATAATGACTATTAAACATAGGAAAATAAGGAAAAATATCCTAGGTGTGTGTAATATCTGCAACAATATTTCACTCAGTAAACCCTTGAATATTTTGTTGTATCCTCAAACAATTTCACTTGGACTCTATTTGATTTCCTTCAGTTTTTGCACTGCCAAATGGCTTACATCTTGTGTCTTAAAAAATGAGAGGAAATTATGCTTTATTTAATTTTTCGTATGTGTTTGATTGTTGGTGAAATTCATAAACTAGGTAAGAGATCTAGATCAAAGTGTGGCTCCAAATTGAGAAATTTTATTTTCTTCTTCGACTATATCTACAACATCCTAGACTTTCTCACAAACGAATGAATGTTGTTTGGGATCTGCGTCACCTTCGTAAATAGGGATGTAGTTGATTCTTGTTGGCTTAAATTATCACTTCTTGGGCTGACCAATGTTCAGATCCCAACAGGTTTCCAGCAAAACCCTTTAAAACTATCAGCCCTTCTGGTAAATGAGAGGGAAACGTTGTGCATAGAGTGCACCACATAGTCTCACCCAAGATAGATTTATGGGTGATTGAAATACTCATGTGTTTGCAGTCTAGGAATGAGTGGGGATTTGGGAGTGTATTCTATCTTTCTTTATGTGTTAAAATTGTTATTGATTCAGGTATTCCTAAGATTCATTCATCTTTAGCCTCATGCATGCATACTAATATATCTAGTTAATCATTCATTCATAAGCTAGCCATTAAAATAAAGTAAAGAATTCAAGAAACATCACAAATAACACATGTTTTACCTTGGTTCACCCCCTCCTGAGGCTACGTCCACAAATATTTGGCTTCTCTTCTCTTTCATTTAGTCTGCTGCAAAATTTTGCATTGTGCGCATTACATATTCAATCATACAATAATGATTAGGTTAAAGAACCTTTGTGAGGCAGACTAGATCACACCAGGCTCCTCATCCTATGATCTAACTGTTATAGGAAAATCCCCCTGCATACAGGTGAATATCCCCCTGGATTATATACCCCTATACCAAGACAGAAAGATGCTAACATTGGACACTAATATCCCTTTGAATCTAATTACCTAATCAGGAAGAGAAGGAGAAGGAAGAAAGTGTGATGCACCTTATTCCAGTGTTTTTCCTCGTTGCTCCAATTTGAGCTTGATCCTCGAGCTCATTGGCATTGTTTGACACATGCAATACAATGGACAAGAAGAAGACAAAGAACTACTAATCTATTCTATAATATTATTCTAATCAAATCCATCTCTAATAGACAACATATGTAAAGATACACAGATTAGAAGGGAATAGGCCCAGCATATATTAGTGAGAACTCAAAAGAGATACTTACAAATTGTAGATGAAGTCACAACAACCTCTCCAAGTCCTCTTCGTCCAACCCTTGCACAAATCTCCCAAAATCATAGGTTTGATATCCTAAATCTTTCTCCCAAGACCATAGGTTGGATACCTCAAATTTTCCTTTTTCCATCTCCATGGAAAGCCCTCATTATATAGGATTTGGAGGCTTAACCACCATGGAGAGGATCACTCATCAGATCCACTAAAAAGGGATCTGAAAGATATTTAGGGAGAAAATATCTCTTAAGGATTTTAGGGAGGAAATATCTCTCAAGGATTTTAAGGAGGAAATATTTCAACCATTCATGAGATCCTCCACCTTCTCTTAAAAAATAGGAAACCAAATGTGAGGTGGATTCTCACACNTAATAATAATTCATGTGCACTTGGTATTTTGTCCTTCATGTGATATATCCCTCCTCCACATTGACTAGGGATTATGACATAGGTTATTCCATGGTGTCAAGGTGTATGAAACACTTATATGACACTTACGATACTTAGGGCGAGGTACCTAGGTGTGTAAATTTCATGTGTAACAATTAGACTAGTGGAAGTCACTCATGCATCTGTTAGTGCCAATTCTTGCAAGTCATGAGCGTCGAGCGCAACGCACAGAAGAAGTCCATTTCAGGCTTAAAATCAAGCGAGTGGGCATTTTGTTTTCAACGGTGAGGATCCACAGATGGAGCAGATCAACGGTCATCTGGTAAGCTTGAGTCATGAAATTGCACAAGGTTTAGTGCATGGGCTCATCTCCTATGCCCAAAGTCGTGAATTGATTATCCATTTCGTCATTCTGGCTACCGGGAGTTCAAGAGACAAGGGAGCCGCTCCTCCACTGCGTCGGGAATCCCTGAAACCCGAAACACAAAATGAAAAAGTGGTCGAGAGCCATTTTGACATTTCAGCTATCGAGACTTCAAAGGAAAAAGGGGTCACTCCTCCATTGCGTCGGGAATCCCTGAAATCCGAAACGTGAAATGAAAAAGTGCTTGGGAGCCATTTCGACATTTTGGCTACCGAGACTTCAAAGGACAAAGGGGTCACTCCTTCACTACATCGGGAATCCCCAAAACCCGAAACGTGAAATGAAAAAGTGCCCGGGAGCCATTTCGGCATTTCGGATACCAAGACTTCAAAGGACAAAGGGGTCACTCCTCCACTGCATCGGGAATCCCCAAAACCCGAAATCCGAAATGAAAAAGTGTCCGGGAGCCATTTTGGCATTTCGACTACTGAGAGTTCAAGAGACAAGGGAGTCACTCCTCCACTGCATCGGGAATCCTTGAAACCCAAAACACGAAATGAAAAAGTGCCCGGGATCCATTTCGACTACCGGGACTTCAAAGGAAAAAGGGGTCACTCCTTTATGTTTTCAATCTCGGCCACCCTCCATGGAAAAAGAAGTTAATGAATATTGAGCAGGTGGTTGAGACCTCATCTCAAGCCATGAATGCAGGGCATGGAGGCTCTGGCAGGAATTCTGCCCAAGATTGTCATGTGTGCAGGTTTTCCTAAGAGATCCATGTCGATCTGATGTCCTCGACTGATCATAAGAACCTACACACGCTAATTTAGAATTTAATATCTCATCTACCCTATTGCTGCCAAGAGAGCGAATTTCTCTGAGTATATATACTCAGTATTTGTATTTTTGTAAGGATCGATGGTAGAGAAAAGCTCCCAACTGTAAAGCTTTAACAAAGCCTCTGGTTCTCTGGTTATAGAATGATATTTTCAGATTTCTTGTTTAATGGCGGCCAGTCTCCTCCTTTCCTTTTTCCTCTAAATCTGAAGCTCGGGTATGGATGATCCAGTCGAGTGTTATTGTAACTATATAATGCATGTTTGATTGTATTAGTTCTGCAATGTTTGAGGTTTACTTTGAAGTTTATTTGGTCTGAAAGGATCTCATATCTGAGACTTTTCTCCTTTCTTTTCTTTCACTTACTCACCACTTTGCAAATTTACTGGCTTAAGTTAGATCAAGACCTCGCATGTCCTTGCTGTTCCATCCCAGTTTTCTGAGTGAGCAATATTGTTCCGAGTTTACTTCCATTCGATCACTCCCTTTTAACAAATCGTGACATAAACTGATGGGCCTCAGGCTTACTCATGCTGCAATCCAGGAGTGACTTCTAACACCAACATTTCTGGCGCCGTTGTCGGGGATGAAGTTGAAAATTTTCCTTGGGATTGAACGACATCAAGCCTCTGATTCTGAAGGTGCATCAGGCATTAGAGCCCTATGAGATTGCTACTGTGCACCTGACGACTCCATTGTGATGAATCCACTGTGGAAAACTTGTTGTTTTAGTTGTGGCTTCCAGAGGTAGACACACGCGGTCCCATCCAAAGCTGCATCTAGCTGCACCTAAAGCTGATCCAGAGGTGACCTTCAGAAAAGGAAAGGCCTCTGAAGGAGAAACTTCCTCCGCTGAACCAGGTAATTTTCCATCTCCTTCTGTAGGAACTCCATTTTCTGCTTCTCAGCTTCCTAGCAGATATTTTTTTGAAGTTTCCTGTTTCTTGAATTTCAGGAGTGTTCCTCCTGAGTTTTCCCCTCCTGGTCTGGGATTGGAGGGAGAAATCCTTGTCACTCCCCTCTCCCCTGAAGCTGTACCTTGGCATAGATCCTGGACCACATAAGATTTCCCCACACCTAGCTTTACCACTCCTCCTCTTATTACTGTTGTCGCTACTACATAGAGAGAAGCATCTGCTGACTCAAGCCCCTTAGCCTTCTTTCTGAATCCCCCATTGTTTCCCCGTCCACCTATAAGCTCATCTCCAGTATCCCCTGTTTGAGCTCCTTCTCCTCTGAGTTCTCCTCCACCTAATATTCCTATGGCAGGAGAAAATCCCCCCATGACCATAATGGAGGCTATAATAGCTGCTAGGTATGCTCCCCTTTTATTATCTCAGCCTCTCAATGCCCTTCCGGCAGATGGCTAGCTTAAGAAGTTGTCCAAGTTTACAGGCAAAGGGGATATAGCTGCAGAAGAACACCTTGAAGCCTTTTACAGTTTTACAGATGATCATGTTATGATGCATGCAGAGGTATGGATGAGGATTTTCATCCATACCCTTGAAGGAGAGACTAGAAAATGGTTTAGGGCCCTGCCTCCTGGATCTATTGATGGGATTGAGACTTTGGATAATGCCTTTTTGAGACAGTGGGGAGACAAAAAAGACTTCATGTATTACATGACAGAGTTTGGGTCTTTGAAGAGAAAGGAAGGAGAGTTTGTCTCTGACTTCACTAGGAGATTCAATGAAATGTACAATAAGATCCCCACTGAAATAAAGCCCTCAGAAGCCTCTGCTAAGATCACTTATGCTATCACTTTTGATCCCGATTTATGCCTTCTATTGAGGGAAAGGAGAGCCACTACTCTGGCTCACATGCAGTATGCAGCCGTGGAAGTAGAATCTAACATATTGGTTGTCGACCGACTCAGGAACAAGGCTGATAGAGACATATCCAGGAAGAGACCTGAAGCCTCCCCATCCAATTCCTCTCCCCTTCCCTTTCAGGCGGACGAGGTAACTTAAGTGCTAAAATCGCTTTCGGTTAGAATGGAAAGGTGGGATTTAGAAGTGAAGCATATGTACAGAAATCCCCAAAATACTGATAACAGAGGCTTCAGGAGGCCTAACAATAATGTGCCACGGGATTTTCCAAGGGAACAAAGGAGCAAATATAGAGAGGATCAAAGGATCCAAACCCCTCTCCAAAATAACCTAGTTGCTCATGAGGAAGGAGAGGATATAGATGAGCTCGATCCTAAAATTCACTGTATCGAAGACACCTTCCCTTTTCCCCATTTGAATCAATCTATATATGAAGAATCCCTTATGAACAGTCAAGTAAATGAGTTGGGAAAAGGGGAAAAGGCCAACAACGCTCCTAACAAATATCATCTCAGGTCAAAGAAGAAAGAAGGAAATTTTGATAGCCATGATCAGCCCCTCATAGCGGAAAAACCTTCTAAACCTGCTACAATTACTACTAAAGAAAAGAAAACTTAGAATACTTTGCCAACAACCAAAGAACCTGTCTCTGAGGTAAGGTAAGCTCCTAAGCCTTTTCCCTCCTTTAGTTTTGAGCATGAAATTCAAAATATTAGAATTCTCGTACCCCTCTCAGAGCTAGTTAAAAATGAAGATTTCAAAAGGTCCCTCTCCAAGCTGCTACAATCTGAGTCCCTCCAGCCTTCTACAGACTCAGTAAATCTTCAAGATGAAAATCCAGCAGTCGTCTTGGGTCCCATGGTAGAAGATAGAGATGATTCTTCCCCTCCCTTCTACACATCCCTGAACATACATGATAAAGTGTTGCATAATTGCCTCATGGATTCAGGAGCTTCCCACAACGTTATGCCCAAAATAGTCATGGAAGAATTGGGACTGGAAGTGATAAAGGCCTATCACAATTTGTAATCTTTTGATTCAAGGAGGGTGCAATGCCTTGGAGTCATCAAAGACTTGGTGGTCTCTTTATTTTAGCTTCCAATGAAGAGTGTGGTCATGGACATTGTAGTAGTTGATGTTCTGTAATGATCCCAAGCCAAATTCTTTCCTAGAATCACTAACTACTACTAATTTATTGAGTTATTAAGTGCATACAAGATTCATCAACACATGGAGATCACAATATATTCAAGATGTAGAAGCACAAGCAAAGATCTGACCTTTTTATTATGAGCAATGTAAGATCAATACAGTAGATGGTCGATATGGCATAAACCTCAGATGGTCGTACAAACAATAGATATGAGCTTCTACAAAATTCTCCCGCTAATACAAAATAATGGTAGGAATAACCCAGGTGCCTGAGTTTGGAATTCAGATCTGCTTGTATTGATCTAATATTTTCAGAAAATCTCTGTAGATTTGAGTTTTACTGAATTACAGGACGTCCCCTATGGCTCCAAGATGTCCCAATCTGTAGAAAAATGTAGAATGATGATAACCCTCCAGAAAATCCCTCAAACTGATGGTCCTACCCCTGCAAACAAAAC
>SNQJ01S0091953.1:59425-77591 GCA_010110895.2 Picea sitchensis | reverse complement strand
TAAGCATATATCTAACATTACTTATCAAAACACTACACAGACATTCTTATACTGTAATTGTTCACCATTTCACAGTTTAGGAGCATATATGTCAGCATATGAATTTCAAGATGCAATATGAACAAAACACTTATCAGAAATAATTTCATAAGTGGGTGCAACTGCCAAGAGGGGTGCTCGTTTCCACCCAACCGTAGGCATAGCGACTCCCAGCAGATTTACCACTAGCCACCCCTGAGCTGAGACCATGATGCTCTAAGACTGCGTCTTTCTGTCTACCAGTGACCAAGAGCGAAGGTCGCAATCCTTCCTCTCTGCTATCACTCACTCTGTGTAATGCCAGAGTTCCCCTCGCGTCTGCCCCCACAATCACTTATACCATACGCCTTATCCTCTCGCGAGGTTGCGTGTGGCACGATTACCCTCGCGCCGATCAGGCCTGACGGCTCTACGGATGGGCGGTTCACCATCCCATCCCTCATCAAGCCGCCCTCCTACCAGCCTGCGAGACATTAAATTTGGGGGCCAGCAAGCCGCTTTTGGTTCTCCGGGCTAGTGGAGTCCAAATACGGTATTAATTCAGGGTGAAAGTTAACACCACCTTTTCAGGTGCCTTCCACCACCATCGTGGTCTCTTTTATGCACATCCCCTCTCAGCAGTCCTGCAATAAATTCAAAATTTCATTCACATTCATGGACCTTTTCCTCAAGGTCCCTTTACATCACATATTCATGTTTATGAGTTTGCCATAGTTCTTGGCCAGTCCAGTTATATTTACAAGCTAGGGGAAACAGGGTGTTACACCAACCCTTTCGACATCACTTGCAATGATAAGGAGTGTAGGTATTGGGCGCACGTGCACAAAAAGTTTCATGACCCTAGGTTCGAAGTAATTAGTCCAAAAAAACCATACAGATATCGGCCCTTTCAGCATCACCTGCAAGCAAACAAAGTCTCACCCGAGGTATCTTTATGGGGACTGCAGGAACCAAGATTCTACAGCGGTGAGGGAAAGAAGAGAGGCATAATCTATCATACCTACAATATCCTTTCACGCACTAGATCCTAGTTAACTTGACATGGTTACTTAATTCTAGATTCATATCAGTCTATATTCTTGTCATTTAGTGGTTTAAATATACAATTAAGCTACTACAAATGAATCTATCAACAATATCAACACAAATAAGCATTCATCTGTAGTAAAGGAAGGAATTAACACAATACATACATGAATTAACACAGTACAAGCATCAATAACCATTCGAAATCATAATTAGACATAGAGTTACCATGGTTCACCCCCTCCTGGGCTACATCCACGAAAGATTTTCTTCTTTATTATAGTTATGGAATTATGATTGCACTTTGCACTACAATATATGTTCAATATAAAATACTCTACTTACATTCATGGATTCTTTACACACACAAAGTCTTACAGTCACAACAACTATTCATAATTCTCCTCTGCTTACTCCTCATGTGCCCTTGATCTTTGATGATCTTTTACATATTTTGGCTGCCTTTTTCTCTGGTTTGCTTGCTATCTCATAATGATTTGGATACCACTCATGCTTGGTTGGAAACAACTAATTATGATATGGATACACCTCATGCTCGACTGGTTTTCCTGGATTTTGCACTAGTTGTTTCTTCCTATCCCCCATCTTCTTCTCTTTCCTCTCTCTTCTTTCTTGATCCTCTTGATATACTTGATCCTACACCTTTTCTATGTGCCTCATCTCTTCTAACTGTTCTCTATCCAATACTGTCTTCCCAACAGGCCCTCAACACTCACCTATGGCACATCTCGAGCCACTTAGGCCTATTGTGTCATGCTCTTCCATGCCTCAATGAACTTCTGGAGGCTCTCCTTTGTTGTCTATACTACTACTGTGATTTTGGCTTCCTTGTTCACAATTTTGTCCATTGTATGCACTATCAAGATATTTAATTTGGCCTCGGTGTCTTGCGCTGCTAATGTCGTGTTGGTTTGCACGGTAGCTAGTTCTTCTAGTACCCCAAGGGCCTAGGCTTGTCATGGTCGCAACTCCTGTGTGATATTTTGTTGCTCTTCTTTTAGTTGTTCCACTGCAAGGTATAGTTTCATGTTAGCCAACATTGTTGTCATTCTTTCAATTGGTGGGAGAGTATTTTCATGCTCAGTGGCTTGATTTGCTTATTCCTGCGCAACCCTTATTTTCTTATTCAGTGCTTGCATCTCTAGGGTGTTCATCATCGTTTTCCACATGCATGTGCCTTCGTCGCATATATTTATGCATTCATGTTCTAATATTTTTATCTTCTCCACCGATGTCTGTGCATTCTGTTCCCTTTGCACTCTTTCTTCTGGTGGTGTCTTTGGTGTTGCGCGAACTTCCAATTCTATAATCTTCGTGTGAAATACCTAGATAGCCTCGTTAATCTTTACTACTTGTTCTTCAACCATGGCCTCTACCACCATCGGTACTATTGGGATCGCCTTATATAATTTTTGGATAACTTGTATATTCGAATGGTTATTGATTCTTGTACTATGTTAATTCATGTTTGCATTGTGTTAATTCCTACCTTTACTATGGATGAATTCTTATCTGTGTTGATATTGTTGATAGATTCATGCGCAGTAGCTTAATTATATGTTTAAACCACTAAATGGAAAGAATGTAGACTAGTATGCATATAGAATTAAGTAACCAGGGCAGGTTAGCTGGGATCTAGTGCGTGAAAGGATCTTGTAGGTATGACAAAGCGTTCCTCCCTTCTTTCCCTCACTGTTGCAGAATCTTGGTTCCTGCAGTCCCCATAAAGATACCTCGGGTGAGAATTCACCTACTTGCAGATGATGTCAAAAGGGTCGGTATCTATAGGGTTTTGTTGGACTAATTACTTTGAACCCAAGGTATTGAACCTTCCCGTGCACGTGTGCCCAGAAAATGGTTCTATTGTTGGGACTCAGAATCTGAAAGTGAGGAAATGTTTTGGATACCAACAAGGAAAGAGATAACTGAATGGTTGGAGTAAAGAAAACAATAATTTTCTTAGAAGGAGAATAAAAACCCTCCCTTAAAGAATAAGAAATGGCTTCAAAGGTATGTGTATACAGACTTGCATGAGGTATTTTTAGGTGAATTTCCTAATATTTTAGTAGCATGGATGGAAATATTTATGGAAAATACTGGTAGACATAGACCAATTGTGTCAAAGAACTGGACTCCTGAACTAGTGAGATGAGTAGACTCAGTAGATAATAGAACGCCCTGCGCAATGGACTTTTGGATGGAAATTGTATTGGGAGGCTACATAGCAGAATTTGCCATAGACTGTACTTAAGCTTACAATGTTGCAGAAAGAGGCTTCTTTAAAAGTCCACGAGGAAGATTCATAAATTCATTATCTGCCTAGATTAAAATTTTGTTATGTCACAAAGAAGTGATGACAATGAAGTCATATAGCTAAAATAAATTTACACACATAGAGGGAATAGAGTTTGTTGACCAGGAGCTAATCTAAGGGTAGGAAAATGGACAGAGGAAAGGAAGAATGAGAATGTAAGAGAAATAAGAAGGGATATCAGAAGGAGAAGATGAATTTGGAGTCCTATGCAGTGGGGAAGGTACAAGAAGTTGCAAACTGTGGTTGGGGAGAGAGAGAAGTGCAGTGAGTACCCAGAACATCACACAGATATCCATATCATAGAAGTACAACAGACAGAGGGAGAAGAGGAAGATATCCTGTTTAGTCTAGAGATAGAAGAACCAATAATCCCTTTCTGATCTGAATCCCAGGTCAAAACAACAACCTCATGTGCATCACCTAAATCTGAGTCAACGCTCGAAGATCTCTCAAGAGCACTTGTAATCCATGCAGGAAGTCAAAGCAGAAGTAGCCAGAGCAGTGGTAGGGGTACAAGTAGCTAGACCCAACCAACATCACTAGGAAGGGGTCCTACACTAAGCAACATGACAAGAGTATATAATACACTAATATTACCAAATTTCAAAGGAATTGGATCTAAGAATCCATAACAACATCAATTCGTATGTGAAACCATCTGGACTGCAAAAAATGTCCATGATGATGGCGCAAAGATTGCGCATCTCGTAACAAATTTTCGAGGATGCACATTAGTCTGGTACATGAATCTCCAAAGTACTACACCACTGGGTCAAACAAGCAAATTATTATATATTACACAAGCATTATTAAAATAATTTAAGAAACCCAAGTTTGAGTTGCAGTACATTACTAAGCTGAAGGAGATCAAGTGAGTATAGACTGAGTAATTATGGGAGTTTGATTAGAGGTTCAAAGATGTGATGTGGAGGTTAACATTTCAAATACTCGATCAACAACATAGAGAGTGGTTAATTGCAGGCTTGTTACCTCACATCTGCAGTCCTTTAATATAGAAAAAGGTTATGTCACAGTCCAAGGCATTAGAAATTTCTATGAAATTGGAAGCCTCTCCGATCAGAGACAATAGCGGAATGATGAAAATACAGAACAAACTGGTTGCATTAACAATTCAATTAGTAAAAATCACAAAGGGGAAGAGAAACATGAACATGTATGGTGCACCAAATGAAATACTAGAGGTCACCACAAAGATGAGTGTCCAACATTTTTGTAGTACTTAGTAGCTGGAGCACCGAACCCGCTACCAGGAGGAGGATACTATGAGATATGCAAGAAATGGCGACATAACCTCCATGAGTTCCAACTATTACAATAATATCAACATGCCCCAAGAAGTTTATTCTATAGCTTTTGCAAATTAGTGGGACTTGAAGAAAACTATTGTCATGCATTTTATCTCATGAGGGAGTGCACGAAAAACATGTACAGGATTCAGGAGGAGAATGTTGCGAAAAAAGGAGGAGGGAAGTATAATACTCCAATAGGATTTAATCAAGGAAAACGAGGAGGATTTGGTAGAGGGTGAGGTCGAAAAAACTTTGGGTGAGGAGGAAGAGGCCCCATAGTATGCCATAATTGTAACCAACCAGGGAACTTAGTGCGAGATTTCCAAAATCCCTACACAACATGTACTTATTGTCGGGTGTTAGAACATGAGACTAAGGACTTCCCAGAACTGTTGGAATAATGGCAGGCCATAGGGAATCAGAGTCAGAATCTGAATATTCAAAAGACATCCTCTAAAATACGGGATGAAGGACCCAAAATAACGACCATTACATGTGGAGGAACAAAAATAGGGATGGATGCAACCAATGAAAGGAAACTGATTGAGTAGTGGCTAAAGAAATCAGAAGCACCTATACGTGAATTTGACCCACAGGAAGAGAAGGATACCTACAAAAAATAAAGGAAATAACTCTTGCGACAGGAATGGACAATCTCCACATCGAATACGCCACCTATGGGGGATATGCAACACACTGAGGACCAGATTATGATTAAAGGATCACTGGAGAAGGTAATCATCTTAGGAATTTTTTTGAAAAGTTTCCTATAGTTGGTCAAAGATGAAAATGCATTGCATACATTATGCTCTATGATTGATCACTGCACTCAAGGAGAGTAAGTCTCTACTGAAAGAAAAAAAAAAGTAGTGAACCAACTATTGTGCAACAAAAGAACCAACGGAGAATTCAGGTTTAGTGCACATATTGGATAATACAACATAGACAATGTGATCTTAGACTTAGGGTCTGATGTGAATGTGCTACCTAAGAAGACATGGGATATTATGGGGAAACCAAAGTTAGCATGGTCACACATCCAATTGAGACTAGAAAATCAGTACAAAATAGTACTTATTGGCATATTAACAGGAATACCTGTGAATATAGGTGGAGTTCGCAGCATCGCAGATTTTGAAGTTATCGATATTGTGGATGACATCCAACCATATCCATCATTAATGGGTCTAGAATGGGCCTTTGATAACCAATCCATTATCAACATGAAAATGAGAGAGATGATATATGAAGTCAGAGACCTGAAAGTGACTGCACACTTAGACCCAAAAGAAGGAAGGTGATAAATAGAACCAGCGTGGGGCGATGAAATTGATCACCTGTACAACATCACTGCAATAATGGATGATTATGTTAAACCCACCATAGACGGTGCACTGAGTTGGAGAAGCATTAGTTCATCTACATTAGAATCAGAAGCAGGTCTGGAAAACTAGTAGTAGAGGATGCAAGAACTCTCAACACGATGATGTGCATGCATGAACAGATCAATACGGTGGATTGGAATAGAATTGTGCAACCTGCCTGAGTATGACAGATTGATAGATATAACTACATTTAGACAAAAATTCGAGGCACAGGTACCATAGCAGAAAAGGCTACTCGCATTGGACGTTGTATTGAAATCCACCCCTGCAAGATGGTGGGAGACACACAAAGGAACCATGGAAGATTGGAAACAATGTAGGAGACTAATCATACCGAAGAGGGATACATGACGTAGAAATGTACCAGGGAAGGAAACCCAAAACACCATGTTGCGTAGTGTGAAAAGGCATGGAAATTGATCCCAAGGAAAGAATGGACACACAATTTTACACATACCCTAGATACCATTCCCAAGAACTGGTACTTTGAATTGGAGATGCATAGGGATATAGCAGAATGGGAGTACATAACTCAATGATTCTAGGTAACATTTACCTTTCATAGTTATTCGACCCTAATAAGTGCAACGCTACAAGCGATTAAACAAAAAATATTTGTTGAAGAAGAAGCAATGGAAGTAATATCCGTATACAACGCACATGATGCCTCTATGACAGTTCATACTTTATTAGAATGTTACAATGTGATGCAAGTGGATCAGGACGATGATGATCCTTGCAACATCCAAGAACAAGAAACAAAGGGTGAATGGACAATAGAGGGCCCATAGTTGGAATATACAATATATGCGCTACCAATCAAGACACACAAAGTTAAGATTGGAATGGAGGAAGACCCTAAGTTTTCACAAATAAGGGATTACTGGGATGAGGAAACCATAGAAAAGATAACATATCTACTACGCAAATATCGAGACTTATTTCCCACTACATTCTCATAGATGAAAGAAATAGAGGGCGATCTAGGGGAGATGAGGATCCCACTGAAACCTGATGCTAAACCAGTAAAACAAAGACCCTATAGACTCAATCTAAGATATAAATAAAAATTCAAGGAGGAAATAGATCGCATGCTCAAATCAAGAGTTATCGAATCGGTTAAGGAATCGAAATGGATAAGTCCAGTAGTAATCCAGGACAAGAAAACAAGGGGGTATAAGAATCTATGTCAACTTAAGGAAACTAAACGATGCATGCATGCACGATCCATTACCAACACCATTTATAGACGAAGTACTGGAAAACGTAGGTGGCCAAGAGGCCTATTCATTCACAGATGGTTTTTTAGGATACCATCAGATAAGAATTGTGCAGAAATTTAGAAATAACACTACATTCGCGATGGAATGGGAAATTTTTCAATACACAGTAATTCTATTTGGGTTAAAAAATTCCCTTGCAGTGTTTTCTAGAGTAGTTGTTGCAGTGTTTAAGGAGTTCACTCACAAGTTTATGAAAGTCTACTTGGATGAATGGACTGTATTTATCCTATTATGATATCATGTTGAATTGATATGATTATTGTTGGATAAGTGTAGACAACATCAACTATCCTTAAACTTAAATAAGTGCATTTTGTATGCACCATTTGGAATATTATTGGGACACGTCGTATGCAAACAAGGCTTGACAGTTGATCCTACAAAGATTGTAGTTATTCTAGACTTACAACCACCCACATCAATTAAACATCTGCGTGCGACATTGGGTCATACTGGGTATTATAGGAAATGTATCAAAGTATATGTGGAGATTACAACCCCAATGGAAAAATTGTTTAAAAAAGACGTGAAGTTCCAGTGGAATGGTGATTTTCAGAAAGGACTCAACACACTGAAACAAAAATTTGTAACTGTGCTGATTATAATTTTTCCGGATTGGAACAAGGATTTTCATGTACATGTGGATGCATCATCAATAGCATTGGGTGCGATCTTCTCACAGCTAGGTGATGGAGAGGTAGATCATCCAATCTCTTTCGCAAGTAGAAAACCATCAACAACGGAGAAAAAATATACCACAATAGAACGTGAGGGATTGGCTATGGTCTACGCGCTGCAGAAGTTCAGACACTACTTACTAGGTTCACACTTTAAGATGTACATAGATCATTCTATGCTGAGATATCTGGTCAATAAGACAATGCTGGGGGGGGGGAGGATTTGCAGACGGATCATATTCTTCCAGGAGTATGACTTCGAAGTAGTAGTAAAACCAGGTAAACTTAATGCAGGACTAGAGCACTTGTCATGCATTATGTTAGGAGAAGAGGAAGGAAACATGGATGATAGCTTTCCATACACAGAATTATTATCCATTAAGATGGTCAACGATTATTTTACAGATGTTGTACAGTTCCTCAATACAAAAATGACCCCCTCAGACATTATGATCATGTAGAAAAAATAGTTGGTAGTAAAGGCTGCAGACTACCAACTAATCACAAGAATATTATATAAATTGGGTGTATAAGGAATACTACGACACTACGTAGTTGAACACGAAATACAAACTGTATTGGTAGAAACACATGATGGGATATGAGGAGGACATTATGTAGGGAAACCCACTACGCATAAGGTCTTACGTGTATGGTTATGGTGGCCTACACTCCACAAGGATGCAAAGGAATATGACCAGACATGCTATGTTTGTCAAAGAGTCAAAAATCCCTCCATAAGGGACGAGATGCCATTGAACCCGAAAGCTACATTACAGGCTTTTGATAAGTGGGTTATCGATTTCATTGGACCAATTAACCCACCAAAAATAATATCATGGGAAAGGTACATCATTACAGTAACATAATATTTAACTCGATGGGCGGAAGTTGCGCCAGTTACAGATTGTAGCGAAGAAAATGCCACACACTTTTTGCTCGAAAACATAGTAACTCCATTTGGATATCCCAGAGCATTGATGAGTGATCAAGGAACACAATTCATAAATAAAACCATAGCATCCTTGATTGAATAATTCCAAATCCACCACCAGAATAGTACGTCATACCACCCATAGGCTAATGGCACCATGGAAGCATTCAACAAAGGCCTAAATAATGCAATAACAAAAATATGCAACGTGGGAAGAGATGAATGGGACCTATGAATCCCTGTGGTATTATGGGCATACAGGACAACCAACAAGAAATTAACAGGATAAACACCTTTTAGGTTGGTATGCATATAGGAGGAATTAATTCTGATGGAATTTATTGTGCCAATTGTACGTGTCACAACTATCACAAATTTGTCAGATTCAGGCGCAATACAGGAATGACTATCACAACTTGTACAAATTGATGACGATATATTTTCCACAGGGTTCCATCAACAAGTTGAAAAAGAAAGGTAAAAATCATGGCATGACAGACACATTAAGTCGAAAAAATTCCAAGTAGGCGACTTAGTACTACTATATGATAGCAAGTTTATGCAACACCCAGGGAAGTTTTGCATGCACTAGTTAGGAACATATGTGATCCAAGGGGTGAAAAAGGCAGGTGTTGCAAAGTTGGAAACACTTAATGGAGTAGAAATGAAAGGAAAGGTGAAAAACAGTCGGTTAAAACTCTATCAATAGGGTCGTAAAGATACACAATAGGAAGACATACGCAAGAAAATAAATAAGAGAAAAAAAAAGAAGAAAAAAAAGAAAAAGAAAGAAAAAGAAAAAAAGAAAAAGAAAAAGAAAAAAAAGAGATTGCATGCATACAGACTAACAATGGAAACTATGCAAGTAGGGGAACTACGCCAACTAGGGAAACCCTACACAAAAATGGTCAAGTACACAATAGTGATTACACCATTCCACGTGATGTGATAGTTGTCAAGTATGAAAAACAAGGAAACGATAGTTACAGATGGATAAGGACAAGTCATAACTCAACATTTATAACAACACATACAACCGCCATAAGGACCAGTCATAAATCTACCATAAATCCAGGAAGTAAAAGCAAACCATCGTCGATATGCATGATTGAGTGGTAGTACATGGTGGAAATATACTAAAGGATTTGGAAATAAAACACCATTAACGTCGGCACCCTGTCACACTATGGGTGGAGCATACAAGCGAGAATGTGTGAATATTAGTGCACACCTAGAAAATAGGGAGTACAATCCATTAGGATTTCCAAACATGGATCATTTCTACTTAGAAATTACACGAAGAGTCGAGAGCACAAAGCTAGAGAGAAATATAGAATATAACAACTACTAGAGTCGAGTTAACTACAGAGGTGGCGCCACCCAAAGCTGCAGGAGATGCAAAAATGGTACCAATAAAGAGTCACACTAGGGATCTCGTAGTCAAACCAGAGATTGAGGAAACCCCAGGTGCATCCTCATCAGAGCCGTTGAGGTTTTCTTACGATTACATACCGCCAGGAAAGGATGAGGCCTCACCATTCACATTGTAGAAGCATCTCGATTATACAATGGTGACCCCAGACATTCCAAAGGCAGACATCATTGACAAAGACATGTTGGGGAAGGTACCTCAGTTGAAATATTTTGACCACAATATTACAGACATGGCGAAGATCCCTAAACTTGTGCCTATACCTGGAACTCAAAATAGACCCACTTACACAACATAGTGTACCAATGGTCAAGGTCTGGGCTAGGGGATTGGATCAAGCAGGCCTCCTTAACTTGTTTGACATCCCACACTTTGGTCACAACAAATAAGTCAATGCCTACATCAAACTCCTACTCTCTTACATACATGGGGGTTACATGTGGCTAGATAGGACAATTTCGATTGATACATACCTGATAGCATGAATCACTAGATTTCCCACCCAGGGGAAATACCCTACCATGTTATTTGTAGATAAGAAGACCAAAAGAACACAATCAAAGGCTATGCAAGTAAAGTTTTGCACGGTCAGAGGGGTGCACAACCTATATGTGACAACTATATGAAAACTAATAATTCGAATAGACACACAAATGTTAGCATGCAAACTTCTACGGAAATGTAGGAAAGATCAGGTCCTATCATGGGTAGTAGCTATCGCAGAGCAATGTGTAGAAGGCACTACAATGAGCTGGTCCCCTTTATTAATGAACCCGTTTCTACTAAATTGCGCTGAAGCCCAAGACAAGGGGACAAAGTTTCACTACCCCTAGCTTCTGATATTGATTTCCTTCATAAAATGGGCAAAGTCGAAGGATGCGTAGTTTTTAGAGCGGAGGGGAAGCCATGTGTTGCGGAAAAATACCATAATTTTTTATTCTCAAAAAACAAACAGAGGCAGATGGACAAAAGTGTAGAGTTATTTCTCTATGGTGAAATAATTCGATAGAGTATCCAGAACACACCGCGCATGTTGCCACATCTAGTGGAGGCATACGACCCAGTCGCGGAATTTCACATAGATAGACATCATATGTACATCAAATCCAAGAAGGATCCAAGGGAGTAATGGTTCCAAACAAAATACAAGATAACCGAGAAAAACATCCATCTAGTCATGCAGGATTGGGAATCGGACTAGAAAGTACCAGCAGAAGGGGACACTACAACACAAGGGGGGAACACTTAAGAAACACAACACATAGAGGTAGAAATGAACTCTCCAGGAAATGGCGTAGAGGACATCGACCAAGGAAATGATACATAGGATTCCCCAGAAACATGGCCAACAAATCAACCTCCAAAAAACGTACCTGAAACAGGAAGGAAACATTAGGACTAGAATACAGTTTCAACTACGTAGAAGAAGAAAAAGGCTCGAAATCCACAAGTTATCTACACACTAACATATGACGACATGGATCAAATTGGATACTGACTAAGGGATGTCGTGAAATAATTCCTTGAAGAGACAACAAAGAAACAAGAAGCACTACAAAAGAAGGTGCAAGATCAATGCTTGAGGATACAACAATTAATAGAGACAGTCTGATTGGGATCGGTGCCAGGAGAAGGAACAACCCAACAAGGCATAGCGGGGGAAGAATGAACTGGGTATTAGAGTGTAAAGTAATCAAGATCCAGGTACAAAAAATATTCTTACCAAACCGTGAAGTACATGAGAAGATGCAAGGACCAAGTCACGTGGGCCTCATCGTCTCCTAGATKCCAATGGAAGTGTTACAAGGATTTCACAAAGGGATCACGTAGGAAATATGGTGTCAGGTAGATAATGCAACTAGCGAGTTGGAAAAAGAAGAAGTAGTGCAAATCCATGYAGAAAAGGGMAATATAGTCAAATTGGTTCAATAGTTGTATGGCTTCATATTCCTAGAAAAGGTATTGTACAAGTTKCTAATAGGTGCAAAGTTCCTCCTTCAAATGGTATTGGATTATAACATGCGTCAAAACCAATTTCATAGCTTGAGTGGAGTCTTCAKAAGTGGACAAGATGGTTCACTATCATTGATGTTGTGATCTAATTTATTTTGAGAATAGAATGAAAGATAACATTGACATAGAAGGAAACATAGAGATACAATGAAAATCAAATTCAATCACTAATAGAATGGTGAAAACAACTATACATATACAATGACTAGAATAGTGGTAGCTATGATCTAAACTGGATCCTTGCCAAAATTTGTAATAAGAACCTATATTAGGGACCTAACCTCCCTAACCCCTCACGTAGGTATAATCATATATTTTCCATGTAATAAAGGTTGATATTAATAAGGCATAGTTATAAGGAAGAATAAGTCAAATGTAAGAAGACATAATAGAAGCTTCCGCTTCTAGAAGATATTCCTTTAGATGGTTATTTTGGTAGATATATTTAGTATAAATAGAAGTCGAGGGCATAAGATTTTTTTTCTTGATAATTATTGTAATTGAGCACTACTCTACTAAAGGTTTCCCCCTCAAAGAGGCAAGTGAACATCGTTTCCTATCAATAAAGGTATTATTTTGGTGTTGTGGTTTCATATATTTTTGTTGTTCCACTATTATTCTCTGTTGTATTTCTATTTTCTGCTATTATAATAGATTTGGTACCTTACAACCTAGTTGCTTTACCTTTTGTAAATTTTGTAAAGCAACATATTCGCGAAACTGATGACTACATATTCACGACACTGATGGCACCAATACTCACAATCAAAATTGTATTCGTAATCAGGAGAAGCCATTCAAGCAGCCATTTCACCACACAGTTTTCAAATTCTTTTTGTATGTATCTGTAAACACAACAAAATTTTCAAATTCATTCTGTATGTGTCTATAAACACAACACAGTTTTCAAATTCTTTCTGTGTGTGTCTGTAAACATGAAGAAAGGATACGTTTATATAATATAAGCCCACAATGGGGCGATTCTTTCTCGATCCCCTAAAAGCATCCTTTTATCAAAAGAAACAATATATTATTGAGTATCTCATTTTATTAATGCGTCTTTTTTGGGTCTTTTCTTTTTTAGGAAAAACTATTTTAATTTAAGGTCATTGCACACCCTTTTTATTCGATTACAAGAAATTTTTGAATAATTTTTTCTTTCAAAGGAAAATATATATTGGATGAAAGGGATAATCCTATGCTAGGAAATGATGAACACATTTCAATCAATGAATCTCCCTTAGGAAAATCATGGAAAGGGTAATAAAACTAAGAAGTATAATGTAAAGGTCTTGGAATAAAAAAGTTTATTAAGAAACATGAAACCTAAATTATTTCCATCTATTAAGGGAGAGGGCCAAGGTGTTTGCGAAATGAGACATGAGTGAAATGATAGGGAGAGTAGGTGTTGGGCGCACATGCTGATGAAGTTTCAAGACCCTAGGTTCGAAGTAATTAGTCCAACAAAACCCTACAGATACCATCCCTTTCAGCATCACTTGCAATGATAAGGAGAGTAAGTGTTGGGCGCATGTTCATAGGAAGTTTGAAGACCCTAGGTTCGAAGTAATTTGTCGAAAAAAACCCTACAGATACCGGCCCTTTCAGCATCACCTGCAAGAAGACGAAGTCTCACCCGAGGTATCTTTATGGGGACTGCAGGAACCAAGATTCTACAACGATGAGGGAAAGAAGCGAGGCATTCTCTATCATACCTACAATATACTTTCACGCACTAAATCCTAGTTAACCTAATATGGTTACTTAATTCTAGATGCATATTAGTCTATATTCTTGTCTTTTAGTGGTTTAAACATACAATTAAGCTACTGCACCTGAATCTATCAACAATATCAACACAAATAAGCATTCATCCATAGTAAAGGAAATAATTAGCACAATGCATACATGAATTAACACAGTAAAAGCATCAATAACCATTCGACAACATAATTAGACATAGAGTTAGCATGGTTCACCCCCTCCTTGGCTACATCCACAAAAAAATTTCTTCTTTATTATAGTTATGGCATTATGGTTGTGCTCTGCGCTACAATAGATGTTCAATATAAAATACTCTTTTTACATTCATGGATTCTTTACACACAACAACTATTTCAGAATTCTCCTCTGCTTCCTCCTCATGTGCCCTTGATCTTTGATGATATTTTACATATTTCGGCTCCCTTTTTCTCCAGTTTGCTTGCTAGCTCATAATGAGTTGGCTAACACTCATGCTTGGTTGGTGACAAATAATTATGAGATGGATACAACTCATGCTCGATTGGATTTCCTGGATTTTTCACTAGTTGTTTCTTCCTGTCCCCCATCTTCTTCTCTTTCCTCTCTCTTCTTTCTTGATCCTCTTGATCTTCTTGATCCTGCACCTTTTCTATGTGCCTTGTCTCTTCTCACTATTCTCTATCTAATATTGTCTTCCCAACAGGCCCCCAACACTCACTTGTGTCTCATCTTGAGCCACTTAGGCATGTTGTTTCATGTTCTTCCATGCCTCAATAAACTTCTAGAGGTTGTCCTTTGTTTTCTATACTGCTGTTGTAATTTTAGCTTCCTTGTTCACAATTTCCTACATTGTTTGCACTATCAAGATATTTAATTTAGCCTTGATGTCTTGCACTTCTAATGTCGTGTTGGTTTGCAGGATAGCTAAGTCTTCTAGTACCCCAAGGGCCTTGTCCTTTCATGGTCGCAACTCCTGTGTGATATTTCATTGTTCTTCTTTCAGTTGTTCCACTGCAAGGTATAGTTTCCTATTAGCCAAAAGTGTTTTCATTCTTTCAGTTGGTGGGAGCATATTTGTGTGTTCAATGGCCTGATTTGCTTGTTCCTATGCAACCCTTATTTTCTCTTTTAATGCTTGCAACTCTGGGGTGTTTTTCATCTTTGTCCACATGTGTGTACCTTCTTCGCATATCTTTATACATTCTTGTTCTGATATTTTTATCTTCGCCACCGCTATCTGCCTAGTCCATTCCCTTTTCTCTCTTTCTTCCAGTGGTGTCCCCAGTGTTGCACAAACTTCCATTTCCATAATCTTCGTGTGAAGGCCATGGATATCTTGTCTAATCTTTACTAATTGTTCCTCGACCATGGCCTCTACCACCATCGGTACTTCTGGGACCACCTTCTATAATATTTGGATAACTTGTATAGTCGAATGGTTATTGATGCTTGTACTATGTCAATTCATGTCTATATTGTGTTAATTCCTTCCTTTACTATGGATGTATTCTTATATGTGTTGATATTGTTGATAGATTCATGCAAAGTAGCTTAATTGTATGTATAAACCACTAAATGACAAGAATATAGAATCATATGCATCTAGAATTAATTAACCAGGCTAGTTTAACTAGGGTCTAGTGTGTGAAAGGATATTGTAGGTATGATAGAGCACACCTCCCTTCTTTAACTCACCACTGCATAATCTTGGTTCCTACAGTTTCCATAAAGATACCTCGGGTGAGAATTCATCTACTTGCAGGTGATGATGAAAGGGAAAGTATATGTAGGGTTTTGTTGGACTAATTACTTTGAACCTAGGGTCTTGAACCTTCCTATGCACTCATGCCCAACAAATGGTTCTGTTGTCGGGACCTGAAATCTGAAAGTGAGGAAATGTTTTGGAGACCAACGATGAAAGAGATAATTGAATGGTTGGGGCAAAGAGAAAAAGAATTTTCTCAGAAGGAGAAATATAAAACTCACTTAAAGAATAAGAAATGGTTGCAAAGGTATGTGTATACATTCTTGCATGAGGTCTTTTTAAGTGAATTTCCTAATATTTTAGCAGAATGGATGGAAAGATTTGTGGAAAAGATTGGTAGAATTATACTAGTTGTGTCAAAGAAATGGACTCCTGAAATAGTGAGATGAGTGGACTCAATAGACAATAGAACATCCCGCACAGTGGAATTTTGGATGGAAAATGTATTGGGAGGCTATGTAACATAATTTTCCATAGAGTGTACTCAGGCTTAAAGTAGAAAGAGACTTCTTTAAAGGGCCGATCTGTGGTATGACTAGGAAAACCCATCAGGGTACTGAGCATGCCTGTTGGTAATGGGGCATTCTGCCTGGGGAAGGCACCTCTCACTAATTATCACAACTACCCGACCGAAGTACTGAACAGGCTTGCTGGAAGTGGGTTCTGGTTGAAAAATGTCTCATCTATACTTGTCTGATTGAAAAATTCACTTTTTTTCATCCAAAACAAAAATAGTAAAGGTCATTATTGACTTTCATGAGATACAAAACTCCAGATTAATCAACAACATAATGTCCATTTGAGAATCACCCTAAGTCAACTTACCGGTCTGACATCTTAAACCTACACTATCTAAGAAGGAAACTTCTTAAGAGTGAAGCCCTAACTAGGGAGTCTAACCTACTTATATTGTGAAATTTATCTATAACAACCAATGATAGTAAATATTTGAAGCAAGTTAGGTGGGATCTGTTCTTCTGGAAAACATATATGTATTCCCCTGCTTCACTTCTAAATGCTACCTCTGTCAATACTCCATTAAAAGAAGGGCAATTTCATTTTTGGCATGAGATGCAAACATATATGTATTCCCCTGTTTCACTGCTGAATGCTACCTCTGTCAATAATCCATTAAAAGAAGGGCAATTTCATTTTTTTCTGGCATGAGATCATATGATAAGTGATAAGTTGTACTTCTAAAATTTGATTGGTTTCTTTTGCTCTTATCATATTTCTCCATTATGATATAAAATGATTGAATCTTCTTGCCTACAGATATACAACATCTTCGGCATGGGGGGAAGGTCAAAGATCCCCTTTAGAACTCTTTTCCAGACTCATATAATCCACCCGCAGAACCAAATACAAAGAAGATAAGCACAAAATAACAAAAGTACAGGACATTCCCGTACCAAGTTTTCAAGAAGCTTTAGTCTAAAAGGATGAATCCTGACAATTTACAAGCAATCACACATGCTATGGGTATCGATCATACAAAGGTGAAAGCAAAGGTAAAATGGTATTTATTTTCCTATGCTCATAAAACTACAATAAGTATGAAAAGATATACTAGATCTTTTGACCTTAGCATTAAACCCATGCGCCTATCCCTCATACCTATATGCCCAAACCTAATTAATCCTCTCATAGACCTTGAACATGGTTAAAGGCAAAAATCATATCAAAATATGAAGCATGCATAACAATGATAAGCCACAAATATATTTCATCCTTAAACAATTCACGAACCCATCTTATATCATGAACCATGATCCAACATTAATTTCACCCCCTGAAAGTCCAATCACCTATTCCAAAATGATGCCCTAATACCTAACGTCTTATCCTCATCATTACAGTAATGGGTAGATATGAAATGGCTTATTTAGTGGCGAAGCCATCCAGATAAGTCTCATTTGGTCATAATTTTTCCTTGCAACACCCTCACTTAAACTTACCATTCGCAACACCATCACCATATTTCCCCTTGTCGTGAGATTTTCTCCAGTTCCAAGCCTGCTCCTTTCCGGTACCAAACCCTTCATCAATTAACTAAACCCTTGTGCTACAGCCCAATCCTTTTTCTCAACTTATAACGATGGTTGTTACTAGACACGAACCAGTTTTCCAAATTTATAGGGAAACCGAGGAATACCAATTATGTCAAGAAAAATATGCTAGATTGGGGTGGATACCATTTATGGAAAAATTTACAGGCTGGCAC
>SNQJ01S0091953.1:41724-59415 GCA_010110895.2 Picea sitchensis | reverse complement strand
AGAAGAACCAACATATTGACTATTGAACTACCCATGCTATGTTGATTGATGTGTGATTTCCTTTCAGAAAGTGTGGATTGCATAGTTAGTTTTATGGGTCAGACATCAGAGTTGATCTATCAAACCAATTCCATCTCATACTTGCATGTTCCATAATGGAATAGATAGCCTCTTTGTGAAGGACAACCAAAGTGCATTGTAGTTTTCTATTTTGATTTGTTTCCAACATACATAATCTAGTTTGATTCTATACTCGTGACATTAGAAATTACCTTTCTTACTAGTGTCTTGTAACTCTGTTGATTACGAATCCCGGATTCATAATTAATGAGTGAATTATATTAGACATATAAGTAGCACAACAGGCCCCATCCCAACGTTTCATCCATCCATTTGCTTTGGGCCCCCTCCACTCCAAACCACTTACTGACATACCAACCATGTCATACCGCCACCACCTCATGATGCCACATCCCACTATCTCATCTTACATGTCTTGTATCATTACTCTGCCAGAGTATCCTTACCCCTATGACCTATCACATGTCTCATCCCATTTACTTATCGTCCAATCATCGCCCTCCACGTCATCCTGGCATACCCGTCACCTGTCCTTCACCTACCACCTAATACCTCAGTTGATCCATTGGCCATTTATTACAGGCTAATGTATCAGTTAGCCTACTGACCTATCCTCTGTGCCCAACAAATACCCATTCACATAAAATAAGCCTCATTTTTGCCATTTTCCCACTATTCATACTCTCCGCACACCAGAAAATACATTTTCTTCACTTCTATAACCATTTGCCTAGCCATTACCTACTAACATTTTGTTTCACTGTGCACGTATCAGTTAAATCAATGGCACCAAAATCCAAAAAATTAGTAGTCGAGGAAAATCCTTTCCTCCCACCTCCTTTCGATCTGAACCGGATTCCATTAGTTGATAAAGATTATCTGATCACAGAGACTAGGTGTGAATTCAACCTCATGGAATTGCAGACATGGTTCAAAGATACCTTCATAGACCAAAGCGATGAGATTGGGCTCTGGGAGTCAAATCTCCCTCTGTATTTATTTCCCCAAGTCCACCATTTTCCCGAGTTTTCCCTCTAAATTCAGGCTCATTACCTCCCTAACCAGAGAGCCATAGTATCATCTTTTGGAGAAACTCTTTTCTCCATCAAACCCGAGGCCATTGATCAAATGATGCAGATACCTAGAGTCGAATCCTGTTCTACCCTCACCATCCAAATTCTAACAAAAATGTACCAGATCTTGTCTTTTCCTCGAAGAGCATATATTTTCGAGTTTTTCCTCCCGCATGATGCCCATTTCCCCAAGGAAAATCCTCCTTACCACTCTTCCATATTTTCAGAAAAGGGACACCAAGTTATTTCATCACTGTGTTGTCTTCTCGGTTATTTTTAGGACGAATGGGTGGATGAACCCATCTTGGATTTCCTATCCATTTTCTCTGTCGAAGAAAAGGCCGCTATCCATTTCGATTACATCACCTTTCTAGCCGAGAACATCCATGATCAACTGTTCAAATTCACCACCGAGGGCATGTTTCGATATTCTTCAATACTAGCTTACATGTTCACTTTCTTCCAAGCAGACCAACTCATTTTCCCTATGCAGAAAATGGACTAGGACAAAAAACCATAGGCGGTGACTTCTTGGACTTCGTTGCTCTGAGGAAACTCCAAGAGTTCAATTTTAAACAGTTTATTGAGCAGTTTTACCATCCAGTGGTGAGCATGCTCAGTGGAATACTAGAGCCAAGGGTAAATGAGGAGGTCCAAAGAATTTTACACCTTTCATACCTCGCCAAGACTGGAGATTGGTACCTCTAACAAAATCACATAGAGATAGGGTATATGGGTGTGAGTTAGCTCCATATAAATTTCCCACATATTTGCATGTCAGGATATTTTCCCTGGAGTTTATTAGACAAATGATAAATTCAGATGATATACATTTTGTATCTCTGAATAATAAACAATAGATGATAATCAAAGGGCATATAGAACCTTTTATCTGCAACAGTCGAGATGTTGGTAAAGAGGCAGATAAATTATTGAAGGACATGAAGTTTAATACCAGTTTCACTCGGCACTATGATCCATGTGGGATCATTGCAAAGATGAGATCGAAGAACAAAAGCTCTCCATATGCTCACACACTCAAACTAGAAATTGAGAAATATGTGAACCAGACAGAGTGGGAAGTGAACACCCTGGAAGATACTGAACAAAAGTCTACCTTAACCATGATTTCATAGACTACTACTCCAAAGGTACCAAAGGATAAAGGCTAGAACATAGAGGTTAGAGTTCAAAGGTTTTCAACAAGATCGAGGTTTTGCAGAAGAAAGGACTTCCTAGTTTACTAGTCCTAAATGACAAGTTGATGACCCTCCCTGACTACAAGCAGAAGATCGCCACAGTGGCCAAGGACAGTTCCAAGTTTTCCGTTATACAGGGTAGCATCACAGGCAAGGCATTCCTAGAGAATTTGCAGCCAGACCTCAATATTCACCATGAGATCAAATATATTTTCATCATCAATCCTACTTTTGCTAAATATATAGAAATGAATGAAATCTACCGAAGACTGCTCAAAGTCACCTGTAAGATCCTAACTAACAGAAGCTAAAACTTAATAAATTAATTTTACATATCATTGATATTTATAACTTCTTTTACAGTTATATATTCAACAAGATAACAAACTAACCATTCATGGTTCAACAAATTATAATCGAGCACATGAAATACAAATCATATATAAAAAAAACATACACAACTTATTAAACTAGTGAACCCTCATAACTATAATGACATAAATACCTCTCAGTGATGCTATTTTACCAACTCTGTCTGTCCTCGCTGCTCTGCCCAAAGCCTTCCCAAAACTGAATCTTTCCTCCTTGCCAGCTAGGAACAAAGCCTCTTCGGCTCCCTAGCTCTAGGATTCCGTAAGGATTCCTGGCCCCCGAGCCCAAAACTCCCAACAACCGATGTACCCCTGTAACAGTCCACCCCCCACTCAAAACTAGAAAAATACAGTCCCTTAATATCAAAATAATGCTTCCTCCCCCAAAAAATCCAAAATTCTTCTCTCTCGAATGCCTCTGCCCCCTCATATCCCTTCGTCCATTCACCGCCTCTCCATTCAATTCCAACCACTTTATCCCTCCATTCAATGCCAACCATCCCTCAATACGTTAAGTTTTCTATTAAATAAATTAAATTTTATTAAACTTTAATTCATTACCCAAACATTAAATGAGTTACTTAATTAATTTATTAATTAATTAACATACATTAAACAATAAATAATTAATATTATTAATAAATAATTAATATTATTAATAAATAATCATTGTTTAACTAATATACATTAGGACAGTTAATTATTTAATTAATTAAACTTAATAAACCTTAAGCAATTATTTTACTAGGGTTTTTACATACACCCACCCTTCAGGAAACTTCGTCCCAAAGTTAAAGTATTTTATGATACAAGGGAACACTATTAGTAAGTAAGCCAAGAAAACTCATACATACTAGTGTACATGTGCAAGAAATGCATATGTAGCTAGTACATACAAGTCTCGTGCATGTACTAATAACAATAACTATCATCTCTATAGTAATTTCCATATGCATCCCCAATCCATTCAACAAGACTATTTATTTTATAAAATATAATAAAAAAAAAAAAAAAAAAAAAAAAAATCCTTTAATTACAATTATCTGGCTCAACAATGTTATTTAAGAAGCAATTGTAGTTTAGTTACATAATTATAAATATTCATATATATTCATTTTCTTTTCGGAAGGGAAAAACAATGGTCCACACCATAAGACAAATCTCCATACACTCTCTCTCAACTATTTCTACTCATCCTTCCTCCCTAACTTACTTCCATCTTCCATTCCTATCCTTCCTCTGTTTGGCTATCTTAGATTATCCTTCTATATTGATCTAACCCCAAATAGAACCCATAAGCTGAAGTGTCACTATCTTAACCAATCTTCCCCAACAAGCAACTAACAATCATCATCACACATCTAGGGGAGTGTGAGCTAACCACCATCCTCCCATGACTTGAGGTTTCAGAGGATTACTGCGGTGGGAAATTCCTCCACCCCTCCTAATAGGACTAGGGTCCATACCCTACAATGGAATATCTCTGGTGGCGCAGCGATTCTTGGGAGTTTGTCATCGTTTATTGAGTTTTGGGTAGTCTCTGCCCTCCACGAAATCTGCATTGGTCCACATATCAGCGCTTAGCGTATCCAACCAATATAATTTCACATACAAAGATTCATACCATATTGTTTCTCGGCCAGTGGTCATGACATCCACTTTCATCATCATTATCCCTTGTCTATTTCATAGCCCATAACACATGGGTGATGCATGTACAAGCTCATACATATCTATGCATTATTATCGTGTAATTACATACAACTATAATCTCAATTCGGTATCCCCGTGCCAACAACTTTAACATCAAAGTTTTCAAGTTAGAATAGATCTCATAATATCCCATAATTCAATTAATTTTACCCATTCATAGAATTATCATTTACATAATAGTTTGCATCATTTACAACATCATTCAAATAGCATTTAAACCTCATAGGATTCTCATTCTCACAATATATATCATCATATCCATCATCATCCAATAACATTTAAAAATTCCTTAATTATCATTTACATAATAGATGCATCATATCCATCATCATCAATAACATTTTAAACATTCATAAAGGTTCATCGTCTTAAAAGTTCAAATTAAGTGTATCATTTAATAGTTTCCTTGTGAATAGAAAATAAAGTATAAAGGTGTGTAGGCCTCGGAGTAATCCTAAATTTCATCTAAGACAAAAGGTGGTGTTACATACACCAACCCAGCTTATGTCCTAGGAGGTGGTCAAAAAAGTGAGGATAATCTCGTCGTAGTGTCTTGGAATCCTCCCAAGTGGCGGATCACGGACTATACTTGTCCCATGGACATAACTTGTGGTCTACCAGATGGTTTCTGAGTTTTCGGACTCTACGGTCCAATATATCGCGTAGCAGTTTCTACCATGAGGGTTCCCGCATTTGATACCTGCAATTCCTTCCAATTTTAGTTTATGTGATTCATTAGCAACATAAGGACATAAAAACTTGAGATACATGAAAACATTATAGAGTTTTATGCAAGTGGGTTGGTAGTATGAGATGATAGGCAGCGGGTCCAATTTTCTCTTGGATTACGAGCGGTCCTATAAATTGAGGTGACAACTTTGTCCCCTTCCGAACCCGAATTGTACTCTTATTAGGCCTATCTGAATACAAATGAAACCTGATCTCCCACTTTATAACTTGATCAGTCATGTGTGCATCCGCGCCTTTTTGTCTATCACACAATGCTTCCTTTAGTCTACGCCTAATTTGAATCACATGTTCATCCATCTCTTGAATCAATTACATTGTTGTTACTCGGTCTTCTAATTTTATCCCAGCTCAATGAGGATTACATGGCCTTCCTTCTGACCCATTGGGAATGTGATAGATGGAGCTATGGCTGTGTGTGTAGGTGAACTCTACCAAAGATGGGTACTTCTCCCAGTAAGGTTTGATTATCCATGACATGTCCTAAGCATGTGGGTTGATTTTATATCTCGATTAAACAAATACGTTTTAGGGATGATAAGCTATGCTTAAGTTCAGCGAGTCCCCAACACTAGCTGCAAACTTGTCCAAAACCTAAAGTGAATCTGGAGTCCCTATCGCAATGATCTTGTTAGGTATCTGTTGCAGAAGCCGGATGAACTCGCCTGAAACACATGCCATTGGTGACGTAAGTGTGTCTCTAACTGGAATAAAATAGGCACTCTTGGTTAACTTACCAGCATCACAGAATGGCGTTATGTCTATGAGATGTGGCGACAACTAAAACAAAATCATGAAATGACTTCCCATTTGGACATGAAGACATCGTAGCTGGTTGTGAGGCTGTCGGTTGGTGGTGAGGCCGACTCGCTGTTGACACTCTAGGCATGGCAACAAAATGGACTACATCGCTTCATGCCTACCTATAATAAGAGCTTCCTCGTAATGCCATTGCATCTTCTTAGATGCTCACAATACAAAGTGCTCTATGGGCTTCGCCGGTATGATGCTGAATATCCCCACTTTGGGGACGTACATCCTTCCTCGATATCTTAGCGGTCCGTCTTCTTCCGGACTATATCCTTCATGCTTTGGATCTAATTGCCTCCCACACTCTAGAGGTTTGAGGTAACCTTTAAATACCAACTATCTCCTTGGAGTTGTGTCGGCCGTTCCCTCAAATTGACCTTTAGGGTACCAAGGAGAAGATATGTAGTCTCCTACTCAAGGCATCTGTGACCACATTTTTCCTTTCCTTGATGTATGAAATACAAAATGCGTACTCACTCATAAACTCACTCCATTGCCTTTGTTTGGCATTTAGATCCCTTTTGGTGAAGAGATGTTTTAAACTTTATGGTCCATTTGAGCTCAAAGTTTCACCCACAAGATAGTGCCTCCAAATTTTCAAAGCTAGCATTACAGCTAACAACTCTAAATCATGAGTAGCGTAAATCTATTCGTGTTTCTTCAACTTCATTAACTCATAGGCTATCACTCCTCCATCATGAATTAGCACAGCCCCCAACCCTGCGCTGAAGGCATGCACGTGCGGTGTGAAGTCCTTTCCGTATCCGACACTCATGGAATTGGTAGCACTAGTTAGTAACCTCTTAAGCTCGATGAATGCACTATCATTCTTAACGTGCATTCATACTTGACCCCTTTTCACTGCAAAGTGTTGATGGGTTTCACTATTTTAGAAAACCCTTCCATAAAATCTCAGATAATAACCTGCTAGCCCGATGAATCTTCTTACCTCATGGGCATTTTACAGCACTGGCCATTCCATCTTGACGCTATCTCTTGGGTCCATGGAGATTCCTTCCCCGTAAATTATGTGACCTAAATAGTGGATTTGTTTATGGAAGAAGGAACACTTTGACAACTTCCCATACAATTTGTTCTTCTCTCTAAGGAAGGACAACAACACTTTCGAAAGTGTTCCTCATGCTCTCTTTCGTTTTGGAATAGATGGGGATGTCATCTAGAAATAATTGTAAAAAAAAGTCTAAGTACTTCCGGAATACAACGTTCATGAGGCTCATGAATGCGTCACGGCATTGGTCAATCACGAAGATTTTCTGATGAACTTCGTGTGTCAAGCCGAGTTGAAGGCCGGTTTAGAATATCACCTTCCTTAATCCTTAGCCCGGGTGATACCACGAT
Source organism: Picea sitchensis (assembly GCA_010110895.2). Lineage (NCBI taxonomy): Eukaryota > Viridiplantae > Streptophyta > Pinopsida > Pinales > Pinaceae > Picea > Picea sitchensis. The sequence continues at coordinate 52,062 of SNQJ01S0091953.1, read as the reverse complement.
CGCAAATCGAATTTTGAGAATACCGTTGCTCCTTTCATCACGATCAAAGAGGTCATCTATTAGCGGCATTGGGTGCCTATTTTTTCTTTGTGGCATGGTTCAAGTCCTGTAATCTATACACAATCTTAAGACCATCTTTCTTCTTTACAAAATTACTGGTACACCAAGGGTGAGACACTAGGTCTTATTAGTCCTAATTCAAGTAGCTCTTTCAAAGCGCATCTATAGCTCACAAAGTTCTAGCATTGTCATCCTATATGGAGTTTTAAGAGTGGTTATGCACTAGGTTTTAGCTCAATGAGGCACAATTCAAAGCTCCCTCTCGGTAACCACAGTGGCTTTCGTTCTGAAAAACATCTTTAAACTTTGATAATGCTAGGTACTGATCTAAGAGGGTCCTTTCCTTACACTCACTACCTCCACTACATCGATCGACACCCTTGCCCTCATGCATCGCCAACCTTCATAGTTGAGATAAAGCGTAAAGACACATTTCTTCGTACACCATGGATCTCTATTGGCCTTCAGCAAATTAGATCAACACAAAGCACCCTTTTCGTGAAACAACCCACCATGGCTTCGATGGGATTTAACCAGTCATTCAATGATTGGGTCATACACCCCGAGAGTAGTGATGCGTACCTTCAATATGGTAGTACACACCCCGAGGTCTACTATACAATTATCAATGCTAGGTCCACTACCATGTTTTCCCAGGGGCCATATTGGCTTGTTTTGCAATTCATTATGCTTAGGATGCCAACCCACTCTTTCTAATGCGGATGGTGAAATGGAAACTGTTGTAGCACTAGAATCAAATAAAATCTTAACATTGATATGATTTGACGTACCTGATGACTCCCTGCCGTGGATTGATGCTACGCCTAATGATTGATAACCCATTGCGTAAATCGCGGTAGGTACGCCACTTTCTCTTTCCAGCCGAGGTCTTTTTCCTTCTCTATGCACAAATCAGTTATAACTATGAAGCCACACTAGTAATGGGGTCCTCCACATCCCCAGCGTGAATCATGATTGAGCACACTTTTGTGACGCTATCTTTGAAATGGGTTCAGCTTCCCTGGAACCCACCCTATAGCGCTCCTTGAGATGGCCATGTGGACACGGTCACGTGTCATTGGTAATGACGGGATCTTTTGTTGCCATTGAAATCCCGGTGATTATTGTCGCGTTCGGCTCGGCGCATAGGTGACTGAGCCCCCTCCCACAGGAATGTCCTAAGGCCTTCCACGAATCCAGGAATGATCGCGAAAAGGTGAGTCATTTTCAAGGTTAAGTTCATGTGTTCCTCCCGTAGCGTGCATTTCCGCATACATCACTGAAGACGGTTTCCATCCAGCACCATAGCCCTTATCTTAGGGTTTAACCCATAAACAAAGCGTTCTTCTTGTCGTTAGTCATTAATCCGCTATGAAACATGTTGACCAATTCCATAAGCGATCTCATATTCTTATGGTCTGTTTCCCGCGTATAGAGCGTGAAATCTTCCCCGCATTTTCCTCGTAGTATGTTGGTAGATTTTTCCTTCGGAACCTTTCCTCAAAGTTCCCAAGAGACAGTGTCTGGTGATGCATTTGTCTTTTCAGGTTGCCCCACTAGTTCAAGACACTGTCTCTCAAATGAAAAATCGTTATCTTCACCTTTGAAATTGGACACATAGTCTCTTAAGGAAAAAAAAAACACCTTGTCATGCCTTCCAGCCATGCCTCCGCGCGTTCGCTGGCACAACCCGGGGAAAATCCGGAAGTTTGATCTTCTGCGGTTCTCTAGTGATCTTCAGGTGGAGTTCCTCCCATTGAATCCCTCGACACTTCTGGATTAGCCATTCCAAATGGTGGGGCTCCACTTCGATCCACAGTTGTTACCTTTAAAGTCTCATTTATGGTCTCAAAGAGTGCGGTATGAGAGCTAGTTCGGTGATGGTGATGGTGTAGCAATCCCTGCGACGATGCCCCTCTCACTTGATTTCCTCGAGTCCTAACCATCACGTATAATTTAATCTTCATCAACCAAAGTTGTTAGGGTGAGTTCAAGGACATTTCATTTTTTCACAACTTAAACTAGATAACAGGGTTAGGCGTAATTTTTATTTACTTGTCTATAACCAGGCGTTACTCTCTTTAGGAGGTGGCTAGGATAGGGTTAAAGCATCTAATCTTGGTATCTTCGCCTAAGAAAAATGACTCCCTCTCCTGGTAGCTATGAAAGCATCGCACCACACTCATCAATTCATCTAGCTTACTTTCCTAGTGCGCATGAAGTCCCCTCCCTATTATCTTGGTCTAAGTCCTTAAACTTTTCATTTAAAACTAATTAATGTGATTTTCAACCTAATGTTGATTAATTATTAAGAACTAATGAGTTAATCACCTTAGTTTTAAACCTACATAAATTTAAACCTAAATTTAAGTCTATAATTTAAATATATATACATAATTTAAATATTTATAATATATATATATATATATTTAATCTATTCGGTTAACTAATTTAAAACAATTTATATTCAAATCTGATATAATTTCAAGCGATAATAATAATAAAAATAAATAAATAAAAATAAAATAAAAATAAAATAAATTAAAAATATTATTTTTTTTTTTTTTTTTTTAAAAAAAATTAAAATTTGAAATGGGCGTCATTGGGTCATAGCATGATGCCCGCGTTCCACCATCCCGATTCCTTGCCCTAAACCCTAAACGCACTCTTCCCGAGTCTCTATCCCCAAACCTTAATCAATCTACCGCCTCTCCACTCTTAACTCTCCCTCTCTAGGTAAAACAAATTGTTTTCGACTTGTGGGTATCCCTACTTTCGAGGCTTAAAGAAACTTTGGTTTTGGATCTTGTTGATCATAGTGGCACCCTCTTGTGGGATCCTCAACGCTATGGTGCTGGGCTTTGTGTGTTGTGTGGCTTTATTGGTGCTCAGTCTTGAGCTCTACATGGGAGCTTGAATTGTTGTTTTCTAATACGTTGTGTTGTGTTGGGTGCTTGGTATGGCACGACACATCTCAACTCCTTTGTTGGATCCTCCTCGTTGCTTACCACTCGGTCATGGGCATTGACTTGTGCCTGAAATGTGTTGTGTTGTTGTGGATAGGTATATGGAAGATAGTTTGCAGAGGTCTGGTGTTCCCGATACGGATGCCTATTTTTTTATCTGCAGGCTGGGCTGCGAGGCTATCGCGGCAGTTCACGGTGAAGCTTATTTTTTTGGCTGTATTGATAGCGATTTAAATTCGCGTGGAGATGTTTGTTGGTACGTTGGATGGTGTGTGGTGGTTTCATATCGTGTGGAGCTATTTGTTGGTGCGTTGAATGATTATTGTGGTGGATTGCGGGGTCGTTATTGAATGGCGTTGGGCTGCTTAATAGGCCATGGGATCTATCATGTGGTTCTCATTGGTGGCTTGGCACTTGATTAGGTAGGCTATGGGTGCTTGATGTTGGTCGCGTGGGCATGCAATGGGCGATGTAGAGCACTTCGCCCCATGGAGGCTCCTCCTCCGTAATGGATTCCCGTGGCTGGCTAGGTGCTAGGTTTTGGTGTTGTTTGATGTAGTCGCGTGGCGCACCGTGGATAATAGCGCACTTCACCTTGCCCCATGGGCTCCTCCATGTGACTGGCGTTAGAAGGTGGGGTTTGACTTATGTCGTTGTCACGTATGCTTTCCTTATGGCATGTGTTTGATTTCCCATGTGGCCTCAAATTTAGAGTGAATGCTAGAATAATAGGAGATGGGCCTTGACCCATAATTATTATTATTATTTTTTGTATGCTTTAGATATGAGTAATCTCTTTTTTTTTTGTACAGAAATATAAGTAGATTCTGGCTGGCTCAACTGCCTCATAATCAAAGTTATATACTCTGATTGTATCTAATAATATTTCAGATAGGGCCCTTGCTTTAAGGATCTTCCCATCTCATGGATATGGGTTCAAGTTCGTAAATCCAACTCAACCCTGGATCCAGAGCTAATAGATCGAGGTTTGAGATTTGCGTAAATCCAACTCAACCCTGGATCCAGAGCTAATAGATCAGGGTTATTATATATATGTTGTCATTCTTTAGCCTTACACATAGTAATAAGGCACATGACCTCGCCTTTCTTGGGGTATAGATCTCCCTCGAGCACCTAGCTTCTCTTGTTATAAAAATATCCAGGCCTCTGAAATAGGTGCCTGCGTATATCTATATCCCCCTTTATTGACTGGTATAAGCCATACAACTATAAGATGACCAAACATGGACTGATAACATCGATATCAAATTGTATGAAAAAAAAATATAATAATATATATAAATATTTTTATATTTTTATATGTTTACCTACAATGTTTATTTATAAATCTGTTTTAGAAATACTTGGGCAGAATATATGTATATAAATATATTTGTTTACTTACGTTTGTTTATTTGAAGCAAGTGTTAAAATTTATTTAACACTTCAATAAGTATATTATTATACCATTTATATTCTCAATGTGCATATTATTTATATATAGATCTGTGTTTAAAAAAAATTTGTGTGCTTGGCTTGTAGGTTAGGTGGAGCTGGAGCTTGGCACTTAGGCCCAGATTTATAAGTTTTCCAATAAATAGATTATTTATACTTCTAGGTATTCATCTCTATATAAACATTTTGAAGGATTTCATTGTATAGGTCAACAAGTTTTAGAGTTTTTAGAGAGTTTCAGGGTTGTTTATAGGACACATAGCTTAGCTTTCTATCTAGAGTCAAGAGGATGGGTGGGTAGGTAGGCCCTTGGTTCTAGATTTTAAACTAGGGATCTGATACCATGTGTAAGATCCTAACTAACAGAAGCTAAAACTTAATCAATTAATTTTTACATATCATTGATATTTATAACTTCTTTTACGGTTCTATATTCAACAAGCTAACAAACTAACCATTCATGGTTCAACAAATTATAATCGAGCACATGAAATACAAATCATATATAAAAATAAAACATACACAGCTTAGTAAACTAGTGAACCCTCATAACTATAATGACATAAATACCTCTCAATGATGATATTTTCCCAACTCCGTCTATCCTCGCTGCTCTACCCAAAACCTGCCCAAAACCAAATCTTTCCTCCCTGCCAACTAGGAACAGAGCCTCTCCAGCTCCCAACTCCAGGATTTCGTAAGGATTCCTGGCCCCCGATCCCAAAACTCCCAGCAACCGATGCACCCCTGTAACAGTCCACCCCCACTCAAAACCAGAAAAACATAGTCCCTTAATATCAAAATAATGCTTCCTCCCCCCAAAAATCCAAAAATCTTCTCTCTCGAATGCCTCTGCCCCCTCATATCCCTTCGTCCATTCACCGCCTCTCCATTCAATGCCAACCACCTTATCCCTCCATTCAATGCCAACCATCCCTCAATGCGTTAAGTGTTCTATTAAATAAATTAAAATTTATTAAACTTTAATTCGTTACGCAAACATTAAATGAGTTAATTAATTAATTTATTAATTAATTAACATACATTAAACAATAAATAAATAAATAGTTAATTAATTAATATTATTAATAAATAACCATTATTTAACTAATATACATTAGGACAATTAATTATTTAATTAATTAAACTTAATAAACCTTAAGAAATTATTTTACTAGGGTTCTTACAACACCATTCCCAGTCAACAAAGATGGGAGGAGCTGTGCACTTTGATCAAATGAGGGATGAGGTGTACAGTCCAACTCAGCATGCAAAGCAGTCAATGTCACGTGAATGACTCACAACCGACCTTCCCCAAAATCAGCATGACAGACACAACAAATCATCATCAGTTCCTACATTTTTTCATCTTGTTATCTAGTTAGTTAGATTTAGAAGCTGCCATGTCCTGATCAGTTAATGACAGGGTCGTTTGTAATTTTTTTGATAAATAGTTCAAACTTCGAAGTAGTGAGGGTTGATTTTTACGCCCTAGCAAGCTGTAAGCACTATAATTTTTATCAAGAGATATTCCAGTAATATAAAGAGACGTTTCATAGGATTCCTGTGCATCATCTGTTGGTGAATTTTTCTATTCTCAGTTGAATGTGTATCTCTCTTAGTTATCATCTTGTTTTCTAACCTGATCATTTAAAAGGAGTTTAAGTTGCAGAATTTACCTTTGTGTACTCTGTTCCTAGCTTTTAACGATCTAAGTGTTTTTCTTCTTATGTTGTAGTCAAGAAATTCTTAAATGCTTCTTGGTTATAATTAATCAATCTCACCTTTTTCTGTTGTCCATCATTTTATTTCTAAAGAATCCAATAGTTGCATTATCCTACCCTGTGAAAAGAATCTTTATATCTATTCTTGAATCCTTACCTTTATAATACAGACTCCATAGCCCAATGGACACATAAAACCTTTTTAGCCATATTACAATAACAAAACAACTCGTTCCTACATATTTTAACTAGACTAATATCTGAATCTAAAACAAAGTTAAATCTTATAGAGAGATCCCTCTCTGAAACTAGAAGGGCTAGCTCCCAGTTTCAAAGTGGTTGGATAAAGTTACCTCTGGTAAGTTTCTTCTTCTTTCCAACAACCTCTGGGAATTTACAGAGTGATAACAGTGTATAATAAATCCTTTTGGTTGCTCGATATAAACTTCTTCCTCAATTTCACCATTGAGAAAGACTATCTTGGCATCCATCTGATGTAGCTTCCAACCCATGGAGGCAACTAGTGAAATTATGGAACGAATGTAAGTTTATTAGGCTACTTGAGAAAAATTCTCATCATAGTCAACTCCCTCTACTTGCGAGAACACTCTAGATACAAATATCGATTTGTATTTCTCGATGCTTCCATTAGCTGCATACACCTAACTCATGGGATTCCCCACACAGGGGCACACAACATTCCATCTCCTTCTCAGAGAGGAACCACACACCTAGCTCATGGACTTCCCTACACAGGGGCACACAAAATTCCATCTATCTCTTAGATAGGAACCACACACCCAGATCATGGGCTTCACCACCTCACACAAGGGCACAACATTCCATCTCTGTCTCAAAGAGGAGCCACATACCTATCTCATGGGCACACCCAACTCATGGTCTCTCTCTCAGGTTGACTCACTCAATCTGTGTCTTGGAGGGTGTCTCACATAGATGTAATCATCAACAAAAATTAGAAGATGGAGGTATAGAAGAGAGAGGAGGGTTTTGAGTAAACAAACCCTAAATATCAACAAAGAGGTGAAATATTCCTTTGTTACTAGTCCATAATTGGTCAAGGTGGTGAAATATTCCACCCTCAACATTATACTTTGTTTCAGATTCATTTGAGGAGGTATTGCGAAGATAGGGCACATGTTTTGGTTTTGTTTGCAGACTGGGCACATTGTTGGAGACAAAAAGGTTCAATTTTCATAGGATAAGTTAGATCTGAAGCCAAACCCTTTCCAAAAGGGTTTTCCTTCACCATAGCGCCATATCTCATCAGTTTGTGTGATTTTATCTCCATATTGATTTATTATTTCATTGGGGAAAATTTTCTGAAGGAGGGCACATTGTCACTTGTGGATCTAGTGAGTCGCAGGATTAGATCACTCATAACAGCCGAAGAAGCTCATTTTATGTGTTCCTCATCCCCAGATCTATAGATCTACAAATTTTTTTCAGGGTTTGGAGGGAAGAACAGAGGAAGCCAAAATTCTTAGGGGTTTCCCAGTCAGGGGGTGTGCAACTCAGCTAGATATGGGTGCCAATATTCAGAAGCGAAATAAATTGATCTTGTTCATACTTTCATGCTGTTATTGGAAGACTAGGAGGACTCACAACTCCCCTTACTTGTATCTGGAAGGCATCTTTAGCCTCAAATTCTATATTTCTTCTTTATTATTCCAGATATGTATATCACTTGTATGGAGGACAACTTATTAAATAAATAAAGGTCATATCTGAAGTTGTTTGGCTATTCTCTTGTGTTCTCTCTCTTGTATCTTGTTATTTCAATCTATTGTTGTGCCATGCCCATCATTTATATGCTATAAAACTCAACAAAACATCTTCAGCACAACTTTGAGAAGCAACCTACAAAATATTCAAACAAATAGTTTGAACAAATCAGAACTAAACCCTTAAGTTCCTAGTGAATCAGCTTGAGAATGTTACAATGGTATCAGATCTAATTCCTTTGCTAGCCTGTGATTAAAATAATGAATGAAAGGAGAGGTCATGGGGGACAACCTTACTCTAGTATTCCATAAGAAGAAGAGCGAGAAGGAAGCATGGGGGAAACCCATGAAATAGAGAAAGCATTGTTAGAGGAAGTAGCAATTTTAACTGAAAAGGTGATTCAAATAGTAAATGACACACTAAACGTTCATTTGGTGTCATTTCACTAGGGAATGTTATATTTCAGAAGTGACACTAAGTGAAAAGTGGGAAAAATGAAATTAAAGTGATTTAAGATAAAAATAGAGGGTGCTTAAGTGAAAGGAGATAAATATAGAGGTCAATGAAGAATTAGGGTTTGAGAGGGTATATGAAGAGAAAAGAGACCTAATTCCTCATTATCATAGTTTATGATTTGACATTTGATACCTGAGGAGAAAACACAGGTTCAGGTGAATCAATGGAGATTGTGGATTCCAGGAGGAAGACACCAGTGGGTTGATTTTGGTTTTGAGAGACACACCCTAGTCACTAGGAAGATCATCCAGATCTTTCATCATTTTACAACAACATTTTTACAGGTTGAGATAGCTAGTGCGCACTTCATCAGGGTGAGGGCGCAAGTGTTGGGAGACTTAGAGGTTTATCTTGTCCCGACTAGGGATAATCTAGAGATTTCCTTTCGACCTAGTTGAGAGGAAGGAAGGATGCGTCTTTTGAGATATTACTCGCCATATTTCGATGGAGTAATCATCTAGGGGGGACCAATAAACTATTGAGGGTGCAACACTTGGGGAGGGACATTCAGGGTTCCAAAGAGATCACCGGACCATATCTAGGGAAACCCTTTCGATCCATTTTAGAGGAGGCCTGGGTGCTTAGATTGAGACAGTTACAACCAGATTCTGATGGTGGAATCACTAGGGCGCATCAATTGGGCTGAGGAGGGGCACAACCCCCAGGGGATCCCATATGGGGTTCGTACACATCAACAGAGGGCCGATCTTCAGTCCAACAATTAATGAGAGGATGCTTGAGGTCAAGGAAACCTAGCTGGGACATATTTCATGGTTACCAGAGGAGTTTAGCCACCATGGTGAATATTCCAGTCTTGCATCAGTTGCCATGTGAGTTGTCCTAGCATGTAACAATCCATCTTGATCATCCATTGATCGGACATCATCATTCATTTCAGGTATTTTGATTTAGAAGTGTTGTGTGTATTCCAATTAATATCCATCTAGTCTTGATCTAGTTGAGAGATACATTTTATTTCCCCGCATGCGGTTTTGTACCTTCAATCATATTTCATAATATAATTGGTCGCAATTGTTGTGTGTTTTAGATCTATTGCATGTTTGATTATACACTGTTAAACATAAGAAACACATTCAAAACCATTGAAACACAAAGAAAAACCTTTAACCACATCCAAAATCCTAAAGAGTATCATCGTTTGTAGCTAGTAGTCGACAGTTGAGGCATATATTCCTATCTGCAGAATTAGGGATATTACAGTGGTATCAGAGTTTTATTCCTGCCATCCTGTGACTAAAGTTTTGATGAGTTCATCAAATAACCCAGAGGGTCGTGAGAATGTAGGTGAAGAATATGTCACTTACAATAGATGCATGGAAATAAGGGTATATTATCCCCCCTTTCCTCCCAATTTAGATGAAGAGGAAGAGGAAGAGACACATAGGGAAGCAGAGAGAAGGGCGGAGCGTGAGGCAGAGAGGATGATGGGAGACAAGTATGAAAGGATAGAATATAGTGGAAAATCACCCGTGGAACTAGATGCAACGTTCATGTAGGTTATTAGAAATTTGGTGATCACTCAGTAGACCATGACTCATTCCTTGGCATATATGGTCTATAGATTAACGGTGGGGAGCATTCTAGGCATAAATTCCCCGCATGAAGTGTTACACATGAAATTTGCACACTTAGGTACCTCACCCTAAGTGTCGTAAAGTGTCATATAAGTGTCGCATACACCTTGACACAATGGAATCACCTATGTCACAATCCCTAGTCAATGTGGAGGAGGGATATATTACATGAAGGCATAAATACCAAGTACACATGAATTATTATTAATATTCATGGAAACGAAATGGATTAAGTGTGAGAATCAAGTGCACATGAATTATTATTAATATTCATGAAAA
>SNQJ01S0091953.1:15873-30866 GCA_010110895.2 Picea sitchensis | reverse complement strand
TTGAAATATTTCCTCCTTAAAATCCTTGAGATATATTTCCTCCCCAAAATCCTTAAGAGATATTTTCTCCCTAAATATCTTAGAGATCCCTTTCTTAGTGGATCTGATGAGAGATCCTCTCCATGGTGGTTAAGTCTCCAAATATTATATAATGAGGGATTTACATGGAGGAAGGGGGGAATGGAGATTGAGAATTATACCAAACTTATGATCTCATGAGTGGTATTGAAAGGATATGGAAATAATTGTGAAGCATCTAACTTATGATCTCATGAGGAAGATGTCATTTGGAGCATCAACATTCTGTGTGTGGACTGTTTAAGCAATGGTTTGGACAAGGAGGGCTTGGTGAAGTTGTTGCACTACATCCATGGCTGTAAGTAACACTTTGTTCTCATAAATATAATCAATGCTTGGCCTATTTATTTCAAACTTGTACTTGTTCCATATAAGTTTGTCTACAGTAGATGGATCTATGTTTTAGCTAATCTTAGTAGAGTAGGAATTTGTTTGTACTTTTGTTTGTCTTGCAAGATCTACCAAGGAGCTCAAGATCAAAGCACATCTTGGACCTTGCAGGGACAAACAACGTTCATAAGGTACATAATTTCCTCTTTCTCTTTTGTTCATCAGCTTGATTAGATCTAAAAGGAAGTCACTGTCCATGTTAAGCACCTTTTGTCTTAGAGTTAAGAGTCTAGCTCTCAAGAGGAGGTCTACCTATCTGCTGGGATATTTTCCTACAACATGAAGCACAAGGGTACTCAGGGGAATGAAGTAGAGCCCATTAACCTACTCATAGATACACTTCATCAAGGAGGATCCCCTGGCCACTATTCCCTAGCTTTCAGAGAGAACCTATAGCAGCAATATAACAACCAATAATATAGAGGCAGACAGACATGTAGAAGATATATTTGAGTACATGAGAGAGTATGTAGCACTGGGACCAGAGTTCCATCAGTTCATGACCTTGGTTGAGTATTGTGGACTCATACTCAAGAACCATCCTAGATATCCTTAGAGGGTGGCACAACAACAACATCAACAGGGGAAGAACATAGACTTCATCTAGAAAGTAGATAAACTCACTATACCTTTTTTTGACGGATTATCCAAATGAACTACTAGAGCTTGGGCACATAAATTGAACGCGTACTACAATATCAACTAGATGATAGAAACTGTGGCCATAAATTTTGTTACCCTGGATTTGGAGGGAGAGGCACATGAGTGGTGGAATCATGGACTAGTGACGTTGGGTCACAGTCACATCACTTCTTATAGGGAGTTCACAAAGAGGATCATGGACAGGTTTTAAAAGAGGTTTCCAAAGATCCATTTCATAGATTTATCCCAGTTGAGACAAACTGGCACACCATAGGCATTCACCACATAGTTTCAGAGGGTAGCCATGGCAGTGAAAGATATTTAGAAACCCATATTAGTCATTCTTTTCATAGAGGGTCTCAAAGAACCCTTGAAAGGATGGGTGAATGCCTACAAACATCACACACTACAGGATGCCATCTTGCACACTAGAGATCTAACAGACTCAGTGTCGAAGACCAAAACTTTTTCCAAACCCATAGTGCCACATGAGGACCAAGATAGGAAACCATTCAAGAGAGAGTGGAAAGGTAAGGAAAAGTTGGATGATGCTACGAGGTGTGATATTATGAGGAAGAAGCTATGCTTCACCTACAAAGATCCATGGGTCCTCAACCATAGGTGTATGGGAAAGGGACAAATCCATTACATTGAGTTTGTCGTAGATAGTGATGAGGAGGAACAGGGCAGTGAGGCACATGACAGGGAGTCCACTGACACTGGGAGGGGCACAACCACCAGTAAATCCACAACCTTGTGAAGAGGTTAAGAGACAAGCACTAGCAAAGGGAGTCATAGCGACCCTTTTTGGAGTCCCTAGGTATGACACCCTCAGGATCAGAGGTATTATTCAGGGACAACAAACCATTTCCTTAGTAAATGGTGGGGTAACCCACAACTTCATTGACACTACATGGGTAGCTAGGTGAGCACTACAGGTAGAGGAGTTTTATGAGTTTGAGGTTGCAGTAGTGGATGGCCACACGGTGGGGTGTTTGGATAGAGTTCCATACTTGGCAGTGAAGTTAGGTAACTACACCATGAGAGATACATTCTATGTAGTTGACCTAGCTGACACAGATGTGGTTGTGGGAGTCCAATGGTTGATCACCTTGGGTAATATTTCTACCAACTACCAAACCCTTGAGATGGGATTCAGAGACAGTGAGGGGAATAATATTGTATTGAGGGGTGTGTCGACAAGGGAACCTAGGAAAGTGTCGGGGAAGAGCATGGAAATGATCTTCAAGAATGGGGAAGAAACATATGCATTACTTAGGAGACCAACAACTTGTTCCTTGATGGAGATTTCAAGAGANTTGGCAGTGAAGTTAGGTAACTACACCATGAGAGATACATTCTATGTAGTTGACCTAGCTGACACAGATGTGGTTGTGGGAGTCCAATGGTTGATCACCTTGGGTAATATTTCTACCAACTACCAAACCCTTGAGATGGGATTTAGAGACAGTGAGGGGAAGAATATTGTATTGAGGGGTGTGTCGACAAGGGAACCTAGGAAAGTGTCGGGGAAGAGCATGGAAATGATCTTCAAGAATGGGGAAGAAACATATGCATTACTTAGGAGACCAACAACTTGTTCCTTGATGGAGATTTCAAGAGATTGGAAATCCCACTTGTTAGTGAAATATTCCAAGAACAAGTTCGCTTGTGAGATATTGGATGGGTAGGTATAGGTACAGAGTCATAGAAAAAACTATCTTCTACAAAGACGGAGTCTACCTAATGCTAGGGTCTGGTCTCAAGAAGAATATTTTGGCAGCAGTACATGACTCTCCATTAGCAGGCCATTAGGGGTTCTTTAAAACCTACAGGAATGTCATAAAGAGATTCTCTTGGAAGGGTCTCAAGCAAGATGTAATGAGACATATCCGTGAGTGTGTGACTTGTCAGCAGAACAAGTATGAGAAGACAATTCTAGTAGGGTTACTTCAGCCACTTCCCATTCCAGAGAAGAAATGGGAAAGTTTATCCATGGACTTCATTACAGGTGTAATGAAGGCTTAGGGTAAGGACCGTATATTTGTAGGGGTCGACAAGTTGACCAAATTTGCGGGTTTTCTCATGATTCCTACAGACTACAACGCAGTGCAGGTGGAAGAATTGTTCTTCAAAGAGACCTTCAAACTTCATAGGTTACCACAGAGTAGACTTAGTGACAGAGGCAATCAGTTCAGAAACACATTTTAGTAGGAGGTATTCATATTGGTGGGGAAACATTTGACACCCAACAACAGTTACCACCCCCAAACAGATGGGAAGACTGATATAGTCAACAAATGGGTAGACAATTATTTGAGAAAATATAGGAGTGGAAAACAAAGAGTGTGGATAAGGTGATTACATCTTGGAGAGAATTGTTATGGTACTACCTTTCCCATATCCATCGGTATGACCCCATTCATATCATTATATGTGTATGACACTCCCACTTTGGTTGAATTGATTTTTGGAGACAATTGGATTCACAACGTGTTCCACATTTCTTGTCTTAAGAAAATTGTGGGACAATTCATCAACACTTTAGAGGAGCTTCCACCTTTGGATGAGGAGGGGTAGTTGGATTTGGTTCCTGAGGAGTTACTGGAGTTTAGAAAGAGGAGGTTGACGAGCAAGGTAATCAAGGAGTGCTAGGTCATATGGAGGGGGCTTCCGGTAGAGGATGCTAATGGGAAGAGTGAGCATATTTTGCAGCACCCTAGATTGGTATTGCTTGAGGACAAGCAATATCGAGAAGGGAGGAATGTAATGTCCCTTTCTGAGTAGGAGCTCTAGAGAGGATGGCTTAGTATTCTAAAAATCCCCGTTAGACTATAGCCATGGAGAAACAAGGGAAATAGGTTCATTTGGTGTCATTTCACTAGGGAATATTATATTTCAGAAGTGACATTAAGTGAAAAGTGGGAAAAGCACAATTAAAGTGATTTAAGATAAAAATAAGGGGYGCTCAAGTGAAAAGAGATAAATGTAGAGGTCAATGGAGAATTAGGGTTTGAGAGGGTATATGAAGATAAATGTGACCTAATTCCTCATTATCACAGTTTATGATTTGACATTTAAGCTCTGAGGAGAAAACACAGGTTCAKGAAAATCAGTGGAGATTGTGGATTCCAGGAGGAAGGCACCAATGGGTTGATTTCAGTGTTAAGAGACACATCCTAGTCACTAGGAATATCATCTAGATCTTACATAATTTTGCAATATCATTTTTACAGGTTCAGACAACTAGTGTGCACTTCATCAAGGTGAGGGCACAAGTGTTGGGAGACTCAGAGGTTTATCATGTCCCGACCAGGGAGAATCTAGATATTTCCTTCCAACCCAGTTGAGAGGAATGTAGGGTGCATAGTTTTAGATATTACTCGCCAAATTCCAATGAAGTAATCATCTAGGGTGCACCAGTCATCTATTGAGGGTGCACCACTTGGGGAGGCACATTTAGGGTTCGAGAGAGATCACTGGACAAGATCTAGGGAAACCCTTCTGACCCAATTCAGAGGAGGCTAGGGCACTTATATTGAGATAGTTACAGCCAGATTCTGACTGTGGAATCACTAGGGAAAAACAATTGAGCTGAGGAGGGGAGAAACCCCCTAGGGGATTCCATATGGGGTTCGTACAGATTAGCAGAGGGATGATATTCAATCCGAGAGTTACCAAGAGGTTTATTGAGGTTAGGGTGACCCAAATGGGACATATTTTAGGGTTATTAGAGGATTTTATCCACCAGGGTGAACATTCAAGTCTTGGAGCAGTTGTCGTGTGAGTTTTTGTAGCATGGAACAATTCATATTGCTCATCAATTGATCCATCATCATCATTCATTCTGGGTATTTTGATTTAGCATTGTTGTGTGTATTCTAGCTAAGATCCATCTAGTCTTGATCTAGCTCAGAGATTCATTTTATTTCCCCGCATGCAGTTTTGTAGATTCAATCATATTTCATAATATACTTGGACGCAGTTGTTGTGTGTTTTATATCTATTGCATGTTTTATTATACATTGTTAAACACAAGAAACACATTGAGAACCATTGAAACACAAAGAAAAACCTTTAACCGCATCCAAAATCCCAAAGAGTATCAATTTCTGCAGCTAGTAGTCAGCAATTGAGGCGTATATTTCAATCTGTGGAATTAAGGATATTACATATGGGCACAAAGATCATACATAGGACCCCAAATTATCTAGATTCACACATTCTCATTCCCACATCGCTAGCAGGACCACACCAATTCCATATATTCATACCTTTTTCAAGGCATGGCCAAAGGAAACAATTACCTTTGGGTATGGAGGCATTGAGGATGAATGGGAGGATATGGAGAGCGCATATAACTCTCTGAGTGCATGTTTTCGAAGACATGTTTCCTTGGGAGAATATTTCCCCATCATGTACAAGCATAAGTCTAAGGGACACTACATAGGTGAGAATGAGTTGGGGCACAAGGAAGGAAGAATGGAGATTCCCCACTTTGATGGATCCAGACAAATTTAAGCTAAGGCTTGGGTACAAAATATGGATTCCTACCTTCAGTTGAACCCCATGGAAGAGGAGAAGGCCATCAAGTTTGCAATATTACACTTGAATGGTAAAGCACATGGCTGATGGTTTCATGGGATGACCACTTTGGGTCATGAACATGACACTTCATACATTGACTTCACCCAGAGAATCATTGACATATTTGATAGGGAGGATCCATAACTTCATTTCAAGGATCCCAGGTAGATTAGACAAACAGGTTAAACAAAATCATTCATTGAGGAGTTTTAGAGAGTAGCAATTATGGTTATAGATATATCAAAAACCAAGTTATTGATGTTGTACATAGAAGGTTTGAACAAGCATTTGCATGGATGGGTTAATGCTTTCAAGCCTATAACTTTACAGGATGTTATTGAGCACAAAAAATATTTGGTAGGGGCAGCCTACAAAAACAAGTTCACACCTAGACCCCCAATCATTCCAAAAGGGAGAGAAACCGGATAGTTTGACAAGGGCAAAGAGAATATGGATGAAGCTACTAGGAGGGGATTAAGAAGGAAGCAACTATCCTTTACTTGCAAGGATCCATGGTATCCAGATCACAAATGTATGGGTAAAGGGAAAATTCATTATATAAAAGTGATTTCTGATAGTGAAGATGAGATGGATGAGGAGAAAAGTGGAGCCATTCATAACATAGAGATGAATCAGAGGGAGGAAGAACATGTCTCACATGCACAGGGAGAAGATGTACCCATGTACCATGTTGTAGGGATTAAGAAGGATACCATTGCATCCATCAGTGGAGTGCCCAAGTTTAATACCTTTCTGATGAAGGGAGTTGTGTAGGGACAACGAGCAACAATACTAGTTGATGGAGGAGATTCTCATAATTTCATTGACATTTCTATGGTAGAAAGGAGACACACTCCCACCATGGAATTTGAGGGGTTTTTGGTTGAGGTAGAAGGAGGATGCATTATGGCTTGTGATAGGTATATTCCACATATGAGCTTGACCTTGTGTATATACACTTTGACACAATATTTCTATGTAGTGGATATACCAGATACACACATCATATTGGGTGTGCAGTGGCTTAGCACATTGGGACCAATCACCACCAACTAAAAAACCATGGATATGTCCTTCAACATGGAAGAAGGAAAAAGGATCACACTTAAGGGGATGACAGGGGAGGCACCTAGAGTTGTAACAACTAAACAAATGCATGCAATCTTTAGGAAATAAGAGGTGGCCTATGGAACTAAGTGTTTTTTTATGGAAGTGAGTAGTGAAGGGTGCAAGAAGTATCTTCTAGACATATAGAGAATACTTCACAAGCATAAGAAGGTATTTGAGTCGATTCTTCCAAGTCAACCACCAAATAGGGGGTTTGAACACATCATAGAATTGGAAGAAGGGGCCAAGCCGACCATCACTACACCATACATGCACCCCAAGAAGCAGAAGGATGAAATTGAGAATGCCATTAAAGAATTATTAGCCATGGGGCATATTAGATTGAGTTCAAGTCCCTTTGCATCATCAGTTGTGTTGGTGAAGAAGAAAGATGGAACTATGTGCATGTGTATTGACTACAAAGCCTTGAATAAGAAAACCATAAAAAATAGGTATCCCATTCCGAGGATAGATGAGTTTTTGGATGAGCTACATGGTGTAGTGTAATTCACCAAAATTGAATTGCGCTCTAGATACCATCAAATCAGGATGAGGGAACATGACATACATAAGACAACTTTCATATGTCACTATGGGAATTATGAGTTCCTTTTCATGCCTTTTTGGTTGACCAATGCGCCAACCACCTTCCAATCCTACATGAACCATGTTTTTAATAAACAGTTGAGGAAGTACCTACTAGTATTCTTTGATGACTTGATGGTTTACAATAGGACATGGGAAGATCACCTCAAACATGTGGATGAGGTCTTGAGCAATTTTGGAGGAACAATCACTCTATGCCAAGGAGTTAAAATGTGAAATTGGGATGACTGAAGTTCTTTATTTGGGACACATTATTGCAGAAAAAGGGGTACAAGTTCACTAGGAAAAGATCTAAGCTATAATTGATTGACCCACACCTAAGACACTTACAAAACTCAAGGGATTTCTTTGTATTTGTAGTTATTACTGGATGTTTTTTAAGGGATTTTCCCAATTATTCCCACCTTTATATGATTTGGCAAAGAAAGGTGCATTTAAGTGGAGTGATGAGGCACAGTTGAAATTTGAAAAAATGAATAAGGTGATGAGAACTTGTCTTATATTGTCCTTGCTAGGTTTTTCTCAGCCATTCATTCTGGAGTGTGACGCATCAAGTGAGGGTATTGGAGATGTTCCCATGTAGAATAGGAATCTCATTTCCTATGAGAGCTGAAAAATAGGAGGGCATGAGTTGTTGTACACCATTTATGATAAGGGAATTTTATCCATAATGCATACATTGGCCAAGTTCGGGAAGTATCTGGTGGGAGAAAAATTTGTGGTAAGGACAAATCATAATAGCCTCAAGTATTTTCTAGAGAAAAAGGACATTAAAGAGAGACAAAAAAAGTGGGTGAGTAATATTCAGGCTTATAACTTTGACATAGAATATGTCAAGGGAAAAAACAATGTTGTAGTAGATTCCTTGTCTAGGAGACCCTCAACCTACTCCATGTCAAAGATATCGGTTGATTGGAAGTCTCATTTATCTGTAGAGTACTCCAAACATAAATTTGCATGTGAGTTGATGGATGGACAATTACAGGATGACATGTATAGGATTATAGATGACTCATATACTATAAGGGGAGGATCTATTTGGTTCCTGAATCCTTTCTCAAGAAATGGGTGCTTTAGGCATTTCATGATTCATAATTTGCAGGGCATCAAGGATTCCTTAAAGAATATAGACAGATAAGAGAAAGGTTTTCTTGGAAAGGTCTCAAGGGAGATGTCATGCACCACATCAAGGAATGTATCACTTTCCAACAAAACAAAGATGATCAAACTCACCCAACATACCTATTGCAACCTCTTCCCATTCCAGAGTATAAGTGGGAAAGTGTATCTATGGATTTCATTACAGGGATACCCAAAGAACAGGGTAAGGATTGCATATTTGTGGTAGTAGATCA
Organism: Picea sitchensis; assembly: GCA_010110895.2. Taxonomy (NCBI): domain Eukaryota; kingdom Viridiplantae; phylum Streptophyta; class Pinopsida; order Pinales; family Pinaceae; genus Picea; species Picea sitchensis. Next base: position 22,101 of record SNQJ01S0091953.1, on the reverse strand, counting down.
TTTGACTAAGTTTTCTCACTTTTTATCCATCTCCATGGACTTTACAACATCTCAAGTGGTAGATCTATTTTTTAGAGAAGTATTCAGGTTGTATGGGTTACCCAAAATTATTGTGAGTGACAGGGATAGTAGATTTATGACCATCTTTTGGTAGGAGCTATTTCATCTAGTGGGTTCATAATTAGCCCTCAGCACTATCTACCATCAACAAACAGATGGCCAAACTGAGATAGTAAACAAGTTGGAGGAAGGATATTGATGTGATGCTTATATGTTTAGTATAATGCACTCATTAATTATCAATCCAAGATTCGTAATCAACATAGTTACAAGACACCAATAAGAAAGGTAATTCTAATGTCATGAGTATAGAACTATTCTAGATTATGTATGCTGGAAACAAAACAAACTATCAAACCAAAATGAACTTTGGTTGTCTTTCACAAAGAGGCTATCTACTCCATTATGGCACATGCAAGTATGAGATGGAGTTCTTCTTATAGATCAACTTTTCTATTTGACCTAGAGAATTAACTATGCAACCACACTTCTGAAAGGGAAATCACACATCAATCATCAAGACATAGCATGGGTAGTTCAATAGTCAATATACTAAGTATGTTGTGGTTCACACTCTGTTGTTGTAAACTTCACTAGTTCTCCTTCAAATATGTCTGACTATTGTTGCCAACATTCATGTCTATGAAACAAAATCAAATTCATAAAAACAGAGCATATGAAAAATAGAGTGAGTAAAGCTCTCTAAATGATCATATAATTAAAATTCTAGTCTAAACTGTACTACTATCATCTGAAGGAATTAAAGCTTCAACTAATCTAACATTCACACTATTGAAACTAATCTAACATTCACACTATTGAAAGCAAATGCTAATACTAATCTATGAAGGTTCTGACCCTTGTTGGGCGGTGGGCCCTTGCCGCTTCAACAGGCCAACGACTGGAGTCTACAGTAAACTTGTTTTCAACCCACACATTACTCTCACTCAAACTTCAAAACATAGAATCAAACTATGCTAACAACTTAGCTCACATTCAATCATAGACGATCAAGGCATAGAGATAAATGACGTCCTTCTATTAATCTTCACCCAGAATATGTTCTACAATATATAACGTTGCTTCACATATGTATTATGCTAAATCTCTACTACTTCCACCATCCTTGCCATGACTATTTAAACAGTCTTAGTCGTGAAACACAAGGAGGTGAAATTGTTTGCAAATCAGTCAATTGTTAAATTTAATTATTTGGTTACATATTTTAAGCTTAATCCTCATGACACGAAGTGCATGAGGATGAAGCAACAACAAACTATCCTAACATAGCTTTGCTAAAACATTTATGATTCAATAAACACTCAAAAATTATCTTGGGCATGATCTGGAGCTAAACTTGGTACATTCAGCTTCCTGAATTGGTACCAGATCGTGACAGGTAGATGGTACCGGATCCGAACAGTGCACGAATGGTGGTACCGGATCACGATAGTCCATGACCGTTGGTACTGGATTGCGACAGGTGATATTTAGTACTGGATGTGCTTGGTACTGGATTCAGACAGTGGCAACCTGGTGCACAAGTACCGGATAACTGAGCTGGTATAGGAAGGATGGATTTATCTAGAGGTCAAAGATTATACATGGCAAATTGAAGAATTATTACATGAAACATTTAATCTCCTAGCTCAATAAACCACAAAAATGCATGAATTAATTATATTTTACCTCATGACCTTATCAATGGCTAATGGTAGTATTCTTTGTCATTACCCAAGCTTAGGTAAGCCAAAAAGCTATAGATGAGGAGTAAAATAGGGTAGTGAGGATGTCAATTTAGGGTCTCAACAGATACCTCCGAAACTTTGTGACAATGAAACATAAATCATGGTTCAAGTGGCTATATTTGGGTGAATACTGCTACAACACCACTTACCACATGTTTATTGGTATGTCTCCTTTCAAAGATTTATATAGTTATGATCCCATAACTTTTGTTGATATTTTGTTTGGAGATAGAAGAGCTCCTATGGATAAGGAGGGGATACAGGAAAGCCAAGAAATTCTTAAAGAACTCAAATATCATTTGCAAAGGGCTCAAAACTAGCAAATGTTATATGCAAACATGCATAGAGTGGGGCATACTTTTGAGGTAAGGGATTTGGTCTATTTGAGGCTACAACCATACAAACATGCATACATTAAAAAAATGGTACTGAGAAGCTCAAACCATGCTTCTATGGGCCTTATAGGGTGGAAAGGAAGGTTGGGGAAGTTGCATATGAATTAGAGTTACCACAGTGAAGAAAAATCCATAATGTCTTCCATGTATGATTTCTAAAAAGGGCATTGGGGAAACATGTTGTTGGTAAAGAAGAGATGCCTCCAGTAGAAGAATAAGGAAACATGATTTTGATTCCAGAGGAGGTTTTCGAGGTGAGGGAGAAACAAACAAGGAACAGGGACATCAAGGAATACTTAATCAAACGGAAAAATTTGCCTATAGAACATGCCACTTGGGAGAGTGAACATGTTCTACAACATACCGATTTAGGATTACTTCTTGGAAAGAAATTTATAGTAGGGGAGACTATAATGTCCCCATCTTATTGAAAATGATATTGAAAGAATCAATAGTCTAGTCACTCGTCTAGGCTATAGTCTCATGGGAAAAAGGGGGCTAAGAGGCACAAAAGTGGTCATTGAGGAGTAAAAGGTTATATTATTAAAGTGACTTTGGTAAAAGAAGTTAAAAAGGTTAATTGAATTAGAGGAGGCAATATAGTAATAAATTTAGAAGTCAATAAAATAATTTAAGTGAAAATTAGAATATGGAGGTATAAAAGAGAGAGGAGGGCACCTCATTCCTCACTCATGTCATTTTTCACTTAGCATATTTGAGCTCTACAACTTGAACGTTTTGAGGGTTTTGAGTAAACAAACCCTAGATATAAGGAAGGAGGTGAAATATTCCTCTATTACTGGTCCAATCTTGGTCAAGGTGGTGAAATATTCCACCCTCACCATTCTACTCAGTTTCAGATTCATTTCAGGAGGTATTGTGAAGAAAGGGTGCAGGTTTTTTTCTTTTTTTGTAGAATGGGCACATTGTTGGAGAAGGAAGGGTTTGATTTTCTTAGGAGGAGGTATATATGAAGCCAAACCATTTCTCGGAGGGTTTTCCATCACCATAGAGCCATATCGCATCAGTTTGTGCAGGGTTTTCTCTCCATATTGATTTATTATTTCAATGGGGTGAATTTTTTAAAGGACGGTGCACTCTCACTTGTGGATCCAGTGAGTTGGAGGGTTAGATCACTAATAATAGCCAAATAATCTCATTCTATGTGTTCCTCATCACCAAATCTATATATCTACAACTTTATTTCAGGGTTTGGAGGGAAAAACAGAGGAAGCCAAAATTCTTAGGGGTTTCCCAGCCAGGAAGTGCGCAACTTAGCCAGATCTGGGTGCTAGTATTCATAAGGAAAATAAATTGATCTTGTTCAGACTTGCATGTTACTATTGGAATACTAGAAGGACTCACAACTCCCCTTACTTGTATCTGGAAGGCATCTTCAGCCTCAAATTCTACATTTCTTCTTTATTATTCCAGATATATATATCACTTGTATGGAGGACATCTTATTAAATAAATAAAGGTCAGATATGAAGTTGTTTGGTTATCTCTTGTGTTCTCTCTCTTGTATATTGTTATTTCCATATATTTTTGTGCCATTTACATCATTTATATGCTATAAAACTCAACAAAACATCTCAAGTGCAACTTTGAGAAGCAACCTGCAAAATATTCAAACAAATCAAAACTAAACCCTTAAGTTCCTAGAAAATATGCTTGGGAAAATTACAGCCTGTCATGTACTATCACTATAATGTAATCCATGTCTCTTGAATAATACACTTATTCGGTTCGATTATGCCTTGTCTCTAACTCTTAGAATGTTTTGGTTGGATGTTAGTCTGATGGACCATGGCTATTCCCATTTTCATAGTCAATGATGAGTTTCAAATACCCTTCAAAATTTATGTGTTTGTATCCCATATTAATCCTTTATTTCATGCCACTAATAAGGGTAGATATATGCACTAGATTTTTTTCTCTAGATCTAGGATTTGACATAGGATACATCATACAAATCATTCATCCTTTTTTATCTCTGAATACTCTTCCCACACCAGTTGGATATGGATTTCCTTTGGAGGATTTTTTAAAGTTATACTTTATCCATATCGTGGCTAGGGATTCCCATTGACCTTAATGAAGTTGACCAATGTCTGTTATATGTTTTCTCTTATGAAAGCTTACATGTTGAACAATTTAAATACTGAAAATATCTTAGTTCTTTTTGAATCACTTGTATTTGAGGAATTGGTTTTAGAAGAATCCACTAATGTGAGTTCGATTTTGAATTAGATTTTAAGGGACTATGCTTTCTAATGTGTCATATTTTAACCTTTTTGACATTCTAGTTGTGGTTAAAAACTTATATAGTCTAATTACTATCTCCAATAATCATAGACATATAGTACTGCAAATAATTCATCATTAGTTCACTTTCCCTATCTAGAGATTTTACATAATCTAGAGAGATGCATAGTTGGATCATTTTATTATTGGCATGGCTTTTAGTTAAATTTGAAAATGTTCTTTAATCCCAGGCTATCTATTGGGAAGAAGCATCTAAAGACTATATTGTACCTCATGTTTTCTGGAGTTGTCATGAATGATGAATGCTACTCATTTCTTGAGTTATGGATAGTGTGGACACTTTTTAGTGATGTTGACCTAGAATTGTTTTTATCATAGTTCAACCAATTTGGATTTTCTCTTATTTGTATCATAGCCCAAACTATTTGGTGGTATTGGAGTAGTGATTGTATTTTTAATAAATTTTTATTAGTATATGGTGTATCCTATATCCTCGGTGTATCATGTAGTTATACTTCTAAGCATCAAATCCTATCTATCCTAGTGTTGATACAAATATGTAGTGCATCCCGTTGTGAGCATAATTACAGGTAGTGGAAACACTACTAGACTCATTTCTCAGCTATGGAAGCACCTCCAACAAATCATGGAATATTTTCACTGTTGGGAAATGCGTGCAGGTGGGGGATGAACTTCTAGGAAAATACAAAGGCAAAAACAAATAAAAGATGATAGTTGGGGAACCCACAAAGCCTCCCAATATCTAATCATTTATTCATGGATATTGTTTCATCTCACATGTTCTCATCATGAAGGCTCCAAGTGTTGATTTGTTCTAAATCATCACTTTTTCTGAGTGGGGTTACTTTTTCCTTTCTAACTATTTTATAAAATATATAATTATGCAATGGGGGGGAAATATATAAGGTATAAATGTCTATTCTAGTAAACATGTGGTTTATATCTAATTCATATTGTTTCTCTTATGAAAGAGGGGAAATGTTTTTCATCCTATCAGATTCATTATCAAACTTAAGTTATTTGTAGACTATATAAAACACCAGATTAATAGAATATAAAGTACTCATTTTTAGTTTGAATTTTAAATATACTTAATGGATGCATTGCAAGTATTTTCTATTAGAGATCACATTTTTCAATTGGTGTTCTAGATGAATAATTTGTGCTATATTATTAGAGTCATGTGAAATTGAGTTTAATGGAGGCAAGGTGCTTGTTATTTTTCATTAAAATAAGTGTAGCATGGGAACCTGTCCCCGCCTCAGAGGAGACAAATTGTATATAATGAACATTGAAATGATTAATTAAAATGATAATCATTGGTTGCAATACAAGAGGGATGAAAATGATGGGTGGGCTATGATTCCACAAGAGAGAGGGGTCAAAGGGGGAAATATTCATGGGTATTAATCCAACCCACATTCCTAAAATTATTGTCATTCTGTATAACCTTCTATTTGTTGTTGAATAATATCAAAGGCAATAATTAAACTCATATAAGAAGGTGGGTGTGAGGATTCACATACCAAATTTATTGGGAGCATGGGGATAAAGTACAATCATCTTTGGGAAGAGTATGATTCAAGCAAGCAAGGGAAAAATAAGGAAATTCATAAGTAGAAAATAGAAAGTTTTTTACATGCAGATTTTGGACAACAAGAGAGGAGTTTAGTGTTGGGAAGAGCACCAACCATCCCGTGCTTGAAGGAAACCATTGATTCATTGTGTATTTGTTG
>SNQJ01S0091952.1:13529-32611 GCA_010110895.2 Picea sitchensis | reverse complement strand
CTGTCCTCAAGAGAAACAAGCTCGAGACCCAACTCTTTGTACTCCGATCTCGTTGGGGACATGCATTAAGACGACAAGGAGAAGACCGCTCTGATACCACTGATCTGGATTCTATGAGCAGAACGAAATGAATACAGATTATTAATAGGTGCTTAACACAAAATAATAGATATACAGTAAAATTGGTTTTCTATTCAATAACAAAATAAGCTGAAACTGTAAAATGCAACGGAAACAAGCTTACTGGAATGGTGGCGGCTTATCTCTGAGAAGAGATATGATGGCAGCGTGCATTCGCAAGAAGAAGGTTACAATGAGGCTCTGAAGGCCTTTTTAAAATAAGCAATAATTCCAAAAACCCTAGACATCCAAAAACCTAATCCTAGGAGATGAAGTGCCAAAAGTCATGTGGGCCCCGTTTGGGTAAGCTAGTACATCAACTTCCCGGGGTCGTAACTTTTGCATACGATCTCCATTTTAGGCGTTTGATAGTCTGTTGGAAAGGTATCATCGAGGAGATTCATTTTGGGGGATCAATAATGTCTTTGGCTATCATTGAGGAGCTCGATACTGAAAAACCTTCATTTAGTCCCTCAAAATGGCCGCGGAAGTAAAAACTGCTAAAAATAGTAAATTGCCAAAAATGTCAGAAAACTATTTTGAGCCAGTTGGAAAAGGTGGGTGGCCACCGATATCCATATGGATCATCACCCTCTTGGGGTGCCAAATATCCCCACCTCTACTTCTACCAAACATGTGGGTTCTACTCAACCCATAGGAATGAACCCTTTCAGATCTCTTTTTGGTATGCTAGGTTAAGATTCTCAGTCAATATCTTCAGTCTCTAATCCCTTTTCTTTTGGTATGCCCAATATGACGTCTCAACTCTCATCCTCCATTCCAATGGCTAATGCGAATCCTAGTTTTGGACCTAGGGGCATGGCTCCTTTGTATGCTCCTCTCTTATTTGGTGGAGGCCATATTCCCCAAATGAATCCTACAGCTGGAGGTTGGCCTCCTCTTTGTTCCGGGCCTTATCCTAGTCACAATTCTCCTAGTTGGAGTGCTCAATCGGGTGGACAAGTCACTTCCTATATTCCATCCTTTATCCCCTCTTCCTCCATGTCGATTTTGACAAACACATTTATTATGGTGAATCCCCCTCTGTCGTCTAGAGTTCCAACCAGAGGGATTCAATTTCACACTATGGGAAACCCCCAGCCCAAATCACCTTCGGCTGGGAGCAATGTATATAACCCTCATTATGTCGTTTTTGTGGGTATGGTGCACATACAACCTTTTATGAATCAGTTTGGAGGAGGATATTATCCTACCAGATAGGGCCATGGCATATACCAGAACCCTGGATGGCCTATAATGCCTCCATCCTAATCTTTCCCAGGAGCATGGGCTCAGAAAATGCAACCCCAACTCCCTTTCTTGTCCACGCTTAATCTACCAGATTTGTTAAAACTAATGAATGACCTTATGCGTCACGATCCATTATGCCCCCCGTCCCCACCAAGATTCCTCCAGACATTACAAAATTCGAAGACAATACTAGTGAGGATCCGGGTTATCATGTCACTACTTTTCATCTTTGGTGCTCATTTAACTCTCCAAATGATGATTCTATTCATTTGAGGCTATTTCAATGCACCCTCATGGAGGTATCCATGAAATGGTACATTGAGCTATCGGGGGGGCATACAAAAACTTTAATCAGATGGTTTTTGTGTTTCTCAACCACTTTGAGTTTTTGGTTCATTACGATGTCGACATAGAAATGTTTTTGGCCCTCTGCCAAGATAAAACCACACATATCTCAGACCATATCCAAGAGTGGTGTAGACAGAAGATGTTTATCAAAGCCTACATTCCTCCAAAGTTTCTATTAGAGTGGTTCCTTAAGTCTTTATTGCCTTATATTTCAAAGGATGTCTCTACATCTAGAATAACATCTGAGGAAGAAGCTATTTTCAAAGCTGAGCAATTGGACCTCATATATTCTCAATCTGGGATGTTGTATGAAATTCTTATTGACGCGTCGTGGTCGAACTATGACCCTAGAAAAAATCTTGAGCCTCATGCCGATGACATCATAGGCTATAAAAATGCTAAGTCTATAGATTTGGTGATGAACCAGTTGAAATATTTGTCTCTAAGCCAACTTGTAGTAGGACAAGATTCAACTTCTTCTTCCACTCCCACTTAGTTGGTGGATGTGCATTATGTACAACCATTGGCTAGCCCAAATGGTAATCAACAACCAGGAGGGAATAGAATGAAAGGAAGAGGTAATAATCCTAAGGGTGGGAAAAATAATAACAAATCCAAGGACACCACTAACAATGATACATCAAATAATAATGCTGGTGAGGGAAAGAAAGAAAAACAGAAGGTGAAGTTTCCTTGTAAACTTTGTAAAGATGATCAACTTACCCACCTATGCCCAAAAATAGAGAAAGCCTCGAAGCTCTTATCATAGCCACCCACTATGCTGACAAATCTGTTTATTCCTAGTCAACACATGGCCTCGGGGACCTCCAACAATGAAAATGCGTTGAGTGGGAGTGAAAACCCCTCGACACATGAAGGTGGCCATCTATGTGTCAATATGGTCAAGTCTCATATTGATGTAGCCATTTGATCTCGTGATTACAAGTCTTCACAGAATGTTGTAGGTCCAGAGTCTCCTTTGTTGGAGTTACTTCACACACACACCTAGGATTTCTTTTTACTAAGGTTTTTCGTTATTTTTTATCCATTATTAGTCATTATCCAGTCTCCTATATTTTAGGGGAGAATATTCCACCTCGAAAAATATTCTCTTCAGTTTGACTAGTTGAGTTGATTCTAGATGTTGCATTGGTTTTGTCACCATGCAACATTGAGATAATCACCATGCTAATGCATACTTGCCTTGGGATCATCAACAAACTGGTGCATTACCCTTGATTCCTTGATCTACTCCTCACTACACTCTCTTCAGTCAGTTAACTAAAGATTGGCTGACTAGCTAACTCAATTAGGTGGCAGTTCACTCCCGTAACTTCCTGAGAGACTAGACTAGGTGGTAGTTCACTCCCATAACTATTGGTGTATGTACAAATCACTCTAGACCACCACTATGGAAGATTGGTTCTCCTCCATTCATAGGTGATTTTAGGGGCAAAATTTCACCGATGGGCGAAATTAAGAGGTTTGGAATTTTGGTTGGGCAAATTGTTTACATAAGGAGGTTTTTTGGGTTTACCTATATATAGCCCCACATTTGTTTTCAAAAATATGTATATAAAACCCTTAGCCCACATATATTTTTGAGGGAAGAGCATGGAAATCCATTTTTGCCCATTAAAATTCAAACCAAATCCTCCCATTCGCCTCAATTTTCTGGTAATGACAATGATTTAGAGGTTTTTCGCCCCCATTTTCTGTTAATGGAAATGATTCAAAGGTTTTTCGCCCCCATGTTTTGGTAATGGAAATGATTCAGAGGTATTTTCCCCTAGTTTTATGGTACTGACAATGATTCATAGGTATTTTTCCATGGGTTCCCTCAAATCACGAGTGGAGAGGCCCTGTAGTTATCTTACCTTATGTATTTTTCCCTAGTTTTATGGTACTGGCAATGATTCATAGGTATTTTTCCATGGGTTCCCTCAAATCACGAGTGGAGAGGCCCCGCAATTATCTTACCTTACCTACATTGAAGGGCGAGTGGAAACAGTGAAGAGCAGGGACAAATACACTATCACATTGTATGGGCCGTTTGATGTCTGTTGAGGATTTCCCTTCCTGGAATTTGACTGTCTTCGAAGTATATAGTAAGAAGCCAAAGTCATTGATTTTCTTTTTTTTATTATAGAAATTAATATTTTATGCACATGGTTTGTGTCCAAATGGTTGGGTGTTTTACACATATTTTGGCATGATAAATACATACACATTTTCCTTTTTAGTAAAGGCAATAACATGATTGAAGAATAATTGCAGATAATGGACTTCCAGAAATACTGATGTTTCTTTGTTCAGGAAATTGCAATTTCTGCTTTTGAGCAGATAATTTCAGACGAACTTCAAAAATCTAAGTAGTAATTTCATGGGGATAGTCATAGTGCTTTTATTCCTGAGAATGATGATGCACTGCGGGATTATGAGCTATCAGGAGCAATTGAAAAACTTGATAAAGATGAGTATAAAGAGATTTGACTAGAAATGGAGCGGTTTCTTCATCACGATATTCAAGCAGAGTTGAAACAAAGAGGGAAATAAGTTAGATTTCTCTCTCACACTACCCTGGATAAGATTTGGTGGTTGTTTGGTTAGGCCTTTGTTCTACTCCCTTTTCTAAGAGTGTTGAGAATCTTATTTTCAACTCTATTCCCAGGTTTAAAAGATTCATCACCTAGTGTAAATCTCTGGATATTTAAAGATGTTATTCTCCTAGTCTTTAATTTCCATTTGAGAAAACCACGTCTCATATACTGCTCTTAGTCTTGTACACTTCCCTCATCAATAATATTTTCTTTTGAAATGTGGTATAGTCCTGTTGGTCCCTGTTGAAGATTTTGTGAATCGGGATGCCTATTAGCTTCTATCTATTGTAGTAATCATGTTATCCTTTTTAGAATATATTGTTTAATGCTTCCAAGAATATCATTCAACAATCCCAAGGTTTTTTTCTACCATTGCCCCTATTCTATTATTATTGGACTATTTATTAAAGAGCCATGCGTTGAACTTTTCTCTATTTTCTGGCTGAAATTTGATATTATAATCATTTGTCAACATCATATCAACTTGCCTACCTTATGATCTATAGATTTAAGGTTCTTATTATAGAAATCATTCATAAACCTTATCCTGTTTCTGTTGGATTTGCTTACTAACTAGATCCAAGGTAAGGTGTGAAAAGGGTGTCCTTACTTGAAAGCTAATCAATGCCAATATTATTGTTAGATATAGCTCTAAAGTCGTTCATTCTTATGTCATTTTCCAGAATACCCAGTTTTATTTTTTTTTCTCAGTGTTTTCCCTTCAACATCTGGATAGGATAATTTGACTACTACTTGAATAAAGAAAAATTATTGGTTTTTTAGGGCACGCTTTTTAGTAGTCTTGCATAGAATATGATACTTCATGGGTGAGTCAAAATTAGATTGGATTTTTCAGCAGGCTTATATGGAATTTGTGACATATTGGACCAATGATTTGTTTTAAATATTTAAAATTGCACAACAATAGAGAGTGTAGAAGAACCTGTCCAAAGATAATAGGAAATCATGAAATATTTTGAAAAAAACCACAATATTTAGAAAAAATAGCCATGAACATAAGAGATATGATTTCTCAATGATGCTTTAATTTTGAGAAAAAATCCTTTATTTTAAGTAATGAGTTGACAAAAGTTAGTCCTGGGCCATCTTTGTTGTAGGAGAAATGATGAGTGCTACCTTCCACCTATTATAACCTTGTTTTGTATTAAATTGAGGTTTAGAAGAGTTTAAGAAACCAAAACACTAGATACTTGTTGCACACCCTGCGTACCTTCTCTTTTCTGTCTTCCTCTTGTTCCTCCAGCACTAGGCTATGGAAGCTCTTCCTCCACATCTTGAGGCTTGCAATTATTTTCTATATCATCTGATTCAGTGGCATTTTCTGCCTCTCTTGAATCATTTTCAACATCTCTTGCCTCCCTTGCAACCTGCACATCACTGCATAATAACTGTCTATCTCCCTGTACCTATTTTCCCTACAGACCAAGTTTTTAGATTCAAACCAACAAGCATCATCCATTTCTGAGGCCTAAAATAACCTAGTTCAGGTTTGATTGTTCATCTATTCTCACATCCCTGCTCACAACCTAGTTTGTACATGGATCCAAAAGTGTATATGCTTTTGCTTTTATCAGAATAACCAACAAACAACAATTTACTACCCCTTTCATCAAAGCTATTACTATTTTCCTTCAAAAATACTTTAGAAGCAACTTAACCAAATATTTAAAAATTACTTGGCTTTGGTTTCCTTCTAGACCATGCCTTCTCAAGTTTGACTCCTATCACTCCTCTAGTGGAGATACCATTCAAAAATAGTCTGTTGTATGCATTGCTTTTGCCCATTGTTACAAATCAAACTCTCTCCTAGAAAGAAAATTTCCAACCTTAGTGGGAGAGCCTAGAGGCACTATATGAAAGCTACCAACTGTCACCTTGGTAGCCTTTCCCAACACTTCAGACTAGCTACCCTAGCCCAGGGGGGAATCCCTGTGGTCTATCTAGCCCAATCAGGTGTAGCAATGGGAGAGTTACTTGGACTAGATTGATTTGCAAATTTTCACCAACTTACTGTCAATGATTAAAAACAAGTTAAGATATGTGAGTTGTTTCTAGATTAAACAAGCCTTGATGATGTGTAAATGATTAAAAACAAGTTAATATATGTGAGTTGTTGCTAGATTAAACAAGCCTTGATGATGTGTAAATGAGACAAATTTGTGCTTGTTATAAAGTGTGATCATTTAATGCTGAAAAAAAAACAATAAAGAGAATATGACACAAAGTAAATTAAGTTTACTTAATCATCGAATATCTCATTGGCCAATAGAATGGCACTCACAATGTTCAAGTTAAGAGTCTTAAGAGTATGACAATGTGGAAATGAACTTGAGTGATTTGATCTCTTAATGAACTTAAGAGATTGCATTAAGTGCTGGAAATGTCTTTAGAGAGTATTATTAGCCCACTATTGTCACATATATCAGACCTCAAGAATAGTAAGATGCTTCCCATAATTCACTTTACCTAAAAGATACAAAGCATGTTCTGCATGAAATTAAATGATGGTTATTACTGTTGTTATAAACCAATCCCTTAGGACAGTGAGACATTGATCTTAAATCAATAAAGATTGTGTGGAAACATAATTAGCCCTGATATAGTATTCATCAATCCAAAAAAGTTTAATGGTGACGCAACACTTAAATTTTGCCTTTATCCATCAGATTTATATCAGTTAATTACCCGCACAAAATGAATAGAAAGATCTAGATTTAAAAGAGTAAACCTTGTGCTTTGATATTAGGTAATTTAGTGGACTGTTTGTAAAAGAATTAGATGATAAACTGCGTGCACCAACAGTGATATGCCAAGCTCATGAGTATGCTTTAAAATTTTGTATTAAGGCTGATTTAAATACGTTTCACACAAATGTATCAATCTCAAATCCATGCCGTATACATCAACATTTGCATCAAAGTGAAAACTTGCCTTCAACCACAGATTTAAACAATAAATGGAGCTGAGATCCACTTAAATTGTTTGGTTGTTCCACCCATAAGTGCATCGATTTATTAAATGTGAAAGTTATGATCACAAAGGTGCTCAAACATTGTTGTAGTGTGATGTATTGTGTCAAGATATTAACCAACGAAAACAGGTAAAGTAGGATCTTTATGAATTCAAAACCATAAAAGGCTTGAAATAATATAGTTTATTCACTTAGCAATCCAATGTTCCATTAGGTAACACATCAATTCATATTTTTCAGCCTCATGAGTATGTGAAGTGCCAAACATTGCATAGATATCAAGCTTTAAGCCAAATTGTTGAGTTCCTTATCCAATCATGAAAGCAAATTTTTAAACCTTTACACCATAAGATTGATTTATGAGTTTTCCAGCATTAAGATAAACTCAAATAAAGATTAGAAATCTAGCACATTTAGAGTATACCTATCATGAAAATTAGATCTAAGCATAAGATTTAATAAAAAATGAAGACCTTAGATCCCACTTCAAAATGCAAATCGATCTCAAAATTGAGCTACTTAAGAAGTAAGATCTGCAATTAGGTTCCAAGCTAACAGCCGAATATTGAAGAGTTTAGTTCTAGTGAACTTGAAATAAGCAACCTAGATCCAAGAATGAGGATCTATAAAACCCTAGGTTGCATGTAAAATACAAATGAAAAGGGAAAAATTAATTTGAGATGCAGGGAAAGAAATATGAAAACTGGTTGCTACCATTGGGCATGGAGTCTTAGCTACTCCTTGAATAGTTTCCCTTCTCACCTTGAGTGTTTGAAGTCAAAGTTTAGATCTAAAACTTGCAAAAAAATCAGAGGGAAGTTAACCCAAAAGAAAATCTACCTAGGTATTGCAAAATTAAATAATTAAAGCTTACATCTAATGTAAGAAATTAAAACCCTATGATATTCAATTTCAATACTATCAGCTTCAAAAAATTCACAAATAAGTAAGATAGATCAAATATCATACCTTGCATTATTTGTGTTACAATATCTCTTTCCTCAATGTCTCTTGCATGCCAAAATCCTTATATTATTAACCTAGAACAATCATACTCAATGAAAATAGAGAAGAAAATACATCTATATTGAGCAAAAGTAGTCTTCCAATTGAATTCCAACCATGAGGAATGACAGATGAGCTCTGCTTACATAAATAAGGAGGCACCTCACAAAACCATATGTATATTGAATAATTGAATAATGAATAGATTATTACATTGAACGGTATACCTTTATAGGCTTTGACTGGTCATGAGAGTGAATAGGTGTGACCTATGACTCTTCATTGAATGTTGATTAATTATTAACTATTAACTATTAACTATTAACTATTAATTATTGATAATTATTATTGATTATATTGAATAATTGAATAATGAATGGATGATTACATTGCTCTCATGACTGTATACCTTATAGGTTTTGACTGGTCATGAGAGTGAATAGGTGTGACCTATGACTCTTCATTAAATGTTGATTAATTATTAATTATTATCTATTAATTATTATTATTTATTATATTTATTATGTTTGTAACAGTCCCCTCACTCACCTTCATTGTTCCAATAGGGCTTGACATTCTTCCTTTGTTTTGTTCAATACTAAGATTTTTGGTGTTTGGCATTTATATTGTACCTGCACATGATCTTATTATACTCTCTCTTAACTAGACATTCAACATCTACTTTCTAGCTTGTTCTTAGATCTTCATATATTTATGCTTTTAGGATTGATCTAGGAGATGCTTTCACACTCCCACAGTGTTTAAATTTTGATGTAGGGCAATTAATGCAAATTCAGAAATTTTACCTCAACCTTGAGGTTCCTTGGATCTATAACCTATGAACTTTTATCCTTTGGGCCAAAGCTGAAATATAATTTACAACATCATATACTTCACTTCTTTTCAATCCAATTCACAAGGCAACAAGAAGATAAATACTGAATAAGTGTATTTCAATGAAACAAATGTTTCAACCCTTAGGGCACACTTCCCACGCATATAACAAATCTGAAAACACGTATTACAAAAAAATTATTACAGTCCTAAATCTGCCTGTCCAACTTCTATTTGTTTGTTAAATCACTAGAAACTACTCAATCATCATGAGAATTGTTATCTCCTAGATATGCACTCAAGATAAATCCAAATCATCCAAAATACAAACCCTAGGGCAACTCTTGGAAGTTCTATCTATTCTCACCTCAATAGAACCTTACTTCACTTTCAGCCTGCTCTCCTCTGGAACAAGGGGGGATACCCTAGATTAAATCATTAATCTGCCATATTAACATAGATTTGAAGATTGGATTAGTGATTTGATATGTTTTATAATTTTTTTTAGGTGAAAAGGATGAGAAGACTAGAAAAACTGAGTGCCTTGTTCTTTGGGCAAATGGAGTCAAAAGCTAACTGATGAAGAAACTTGGAATGCAAGGGAAAAATCAGCAAGTTATGTGATACATGAACATTGTCATTCCATTCAATCATAGTGATGCATAGAACTAGTGAAAATCTCTCAACAATGCCATTTCATCTTCAACTCAAAATCAATTAGCATGTGATATAATGGTTAACCATCAAAGTAAAGAGAGAAACATACTGTGATAATTAATATGAGTGGACAACAACCTTTATCTTTAACAATTCTGCTTACATCAAGGGTTTAGAGGGCTGAATACCTCTCATACAATGTTTTTTGAATACCCCAAAACAACCCATAGAAAAAGTGTAACAACCCTGAAACAACATAAATATACCAGCAGAAAACGATGTGGCGGCCCTAGCATAAATGTGATTAATAGCCCAACAAAATGAACATTCTTTCACCGACAACTCTTCGTCCTTTCTGCCTGAAAATGACAATGAAGTCTCTCTCCACTTGTACTTCTGATTTGCAAATGAGATGAAGTCTCTTTATATAGAAATCTCTATGTTAGCAAATGAGATGATTTGCAAATGTGAATTAGCAACGGTTTTCCCATTATTTCTGTGTTCAAGAGTTGAGCATTCATATCGAAGTTTTGTTTGGATGTTTTGTCTCTCTGATTCCATTTTTTTTCCAAGCTCTGGATTTCTAAGATGAGCTTATCCTTCCCCTGAGTTTTTAGATTGTAGATTTTGACTCGAATCCTTTCCTTCCTTGATATGTTCATTTTTATGCTTCTTTAGCATGCACAATTGTTCTTCAAGTTCACTAACTGGTGCCACATATGATGATGAATCCTCATTGAGCTTGTGGTTCTCTTCTTGAATATGTTGCAGTTATTTTTATATTTTTAATAATCGTTCCTCAACAAACTTGAATTTCTCATAACCTCTCTCATAGTATCCTTTCCATATTTCCCATAACTTTCTCAACTCTAAAGGTATTCAAAGTGCCCAATATCACCCAACATCAAAGTTGTTGGTTTTGGTATAGACAGAAACACCCCTTAGTTTCTTGGTTTTCAAAGTGCCCAACATCACCCAAATTGAATTTATAAGCTAATATATTGACAAAGATATGAAAAAGAATGTAAAGGAAGCAGGAGGGATTGAGGTGGGAAGGTATTTTTATCCAACCATGTTTGATGTTGTATTTAAAACCTTTAGTCCTGAACAACCTCTCGGTCCTTTAGGAAGGGACATGCAAGAATATTCTCAAGAGTTTCTTAGTTTTGTTATGGATCAGTTGCACAATGAACTACTTAAATTGGAAGGTAGTGATCTAAATGGCTTTTATGGAAACAAAATTTCATTGGTTACAGTTAGTGGAAATGATTGGGAGATTGTTGTCCCTAAGAATTGAACTGAAATAATTAGAACACAAACTTTTATGGAGTCAGAACTAAGTGCCATCTTTGGGGGGAAATTGAGGAGTGTTGCCAAATCAAGAGGTAAATATATGTCCTTTACATATTATATATTTGTTTGAAGTGAGAAGCGAATCTTTGATTTGTATCCTTTTGTAGAAATTAGATTCTAAATTTCTACCTTTCATAGTTGCACTAATTTATAATCACATCGTCATCTAGATTATGGAGGGAATCTAGTGGAGAGATTATTTTTTCAGAAAAATAATGTGTATAATAGTGAATGAAATGACTAAAGACAATTGCATAAATAAAACACAATAATGTTGTAGTGGACATAAATTTTATTCTCTATTGGTTGTGTACAATGGTGGTAGCAATCTCTAAGAAGAAATGCATCCCGCTCCCATTAGCCAAAAGCCTCATGCAAGAGGGTGATGCCCTTATTCATTAACATATACAACATAAAATGAAAGGAAAATAATATGGAAAGACCAAGGACAAAGAAGGTGGAAGGCCAAGAGTTGACTGCCCCTTGTTTTAGTTGCAACAGTTGATTTGTTGGGATTGTTAATTTTTCACTCCAAACTTTGATTGGCATGCAAGATAGCTTATTGGGAAGCTATGGTTGAGCTATATAATGTGGAAAGTGACATGGACCCTAAAAACAACATCCAGGAAAGGATCAAACCATGTGATTTTCAAATTTGACCTGAAACTTCTAAATTCATGGGCTATTATAAAAAGGCTTTAACTACCACCTAGATGACCATTTTACTTGGAAGCACTGATAATAAAACATAAATGGGATGAGATGGGACTTTCTTCATAGTTCCTGAGAATGTTGGAAGTGACATGTCCCTATACTCAAGATGATTTTGAGAAAAAAATCACAGATGATCTGAGACAACAAGCAACTACTAATGCAACCATGCAACTTTGATAGTGTACCTTCCTATCTTTGTATCTACATGAGGCACTAGATACTAAATAATGTCTCTACATGCTTACAAAACGGATGCTTGACCAATGTCATTGAGAATTCAATACATTTTAAGGAAAGGTTCCCTATTGAAGATTTGGTGGYTTAGGCTTGTTATTCTTGTGTATGGGATGAAAAAGATATGTTTTGGATTAGAMYTATTACCCTTGTGTATGGTGTATTAAGTGGTATTTGATTAATCAAATTGAGGATGAAAGCACTAAGGTTGCACTTTGCCAAAAGAAACATTTCCTTTCTTTATTGCATGCTACATTTGGAAGTTGGCAAATGTCAATGCTTTCAATTCAATGTTTTTGATCCAAAGTGTCTTAGAAACCATTTAACACACATAATGAAGGCCAAATTTTGCACCCTTTTGAAACAATCTATTCCTTATTCATTGGTTTATGATATTTGTAATATCTTGAAATTTATGCACTTAAATATACTGAAACTAGTTTTCAGGAGTATAAATTAGTAATATTGATAGTTCCCAAGCCAAGAAGAAAGAGAGAAGGGATAAAGGAAGAAAGGAATTACGTTAATGCACTGAAATGGAAAAAAAAACCATGTTATATGGAATTTACTGATAGTTTAAGTATAAAATAGAAATGATGCTTACATTTGGTTGTTGCATGACTATCTTTTGATTTACATGTATGCTGGAAATTGCATTTTTATATTTCATAAGTGGTTTATTACACTTTGGCATATCTCTAGACTCATACCAGTAGAAGCAGATGCAAAAGTGGATCCCGTGGATCTTTACACACAAGTTGCAAATTTTCGGTACCCGGGTTATGCCAGAACACCTTCTATTATATCATCCATCATATGGAATATGAATTCTATTATATATTAACTAGGCCAGCATACGGGACAAGGAAGAACACTTCTTTACAAAAAATTCACTAAGACTTTAAAGGTTTTAATAATTAAGTGAAAGATTCGCCAAGATTTTACAAGATTTTATAATTCAGTGAAAGATTCGCCAAGTTTTTACAAGATTTTATAATTCAGTGAAAGATTCGCCAAGATTTTACAAGATTATATAATTGACTAAAAGATTCGCCAGAAAAGTATATATACATATTATATTATTGATAAAATAGCCTTCAATGTTTCCTATGTATCATGGGGATTCTCCCAATTATTATACATATAAATTTAGGGGGGGTTCTTAAAATCACCATTGTTGTCATCCAGAGCACATTCATTGAGTTATACAGAGTATGTCATGTGTAAATTATTCATTATTCATTACGGTTAATGAGAGTTCTTCCATTCTTTCTCTCCTTCTTCTTCTTTCTCAATTTCTCTCGGCAAATGTGTGTAGTATTTCCTATCTAGATATATTATGTGCAGGTTCAACACATTTACATGGTATCAGAGCTGATGGAATGCTAAGCAAAATCTACACCAAATTTGTTTGCAGGTACAAAAGATTGAAGACAATGGAAATATGGATTTCCAAAAAGAATTCATTCTTACACCTTAGAATTACTTTGCATGGAAGGAGAAAATAGTCATAGATCTCTGAACTAGAGGATTATATAGGTTAACCTTGAATATAGACACAGAACCGAAATCATCCATAGAAAAATCCAAGTATTTAAATCGAATGGATGAAACATTCAAAACAATTTGTAGTCTTATTTCTCCCGATCTCCTTTTTCACATATCTTCCTGTAAGACTCCCAATGAAGCCTTGACCACCTTGGAAGGGATATTTGGAAAACATGATGAGATGAGGGGACACATGCTCGAGGTGTAATTTCTCAAATTGGATCCAAAAGGCTTTGACAATATTCAAGATTTCTTTACAAAATTCAAGGATTTACTGTCGCAACTCAAAGCTTGCGGGGTTGATAAATCTAAGGAGGAGAAATAAATGGTTCTAACCATTCTCTCCAAACTTTGTCCTGAATTATCTATGTTCATATCAACATTCCATTCTATCAAACTCACCTCTGGAGCCACCTAGAAGATGCTTTTCTCTTGAGGACTTTATCGAATCCCTGACACAAGAGCAAACCAAGCTCATCAACATGGGACAAATCAAAGGACCAAAGGTGCATGCACTTATTGTGCAAGATGGAAGCCATAAATATCATAAATCTAAAGATAAATACAAAAGGAAATCTCATGCACATATGAAGAAGGAAGGGTACACAAATCCCTTCATCGATTCCTCTGGATCCAAAGGTGGAAAGGGAAGAAAATGGGAGAATTGCACGTACTACCACAAATGATTTCATCCATAATCCACATGCAGTCATAAACAAATAGATCTAATGACTCAAATACTTCATCAAAACAACCTTGGAGATTTCATTCCCAAGGGTACCAAGAAGAAGAAGCCAGAAGATCAGAATCCCAAGAAAGGAAATCCTAGCCATGCCTTGATTGCCATCAACTCCTATCCTGATGCTTGGATAGTAGGTTTAGGAGCATCACATCATATGATTTCCTCAAAAGAAGTTTATTCTTCATTGGATTCATGCAAAGGTCCTCCTATTCTGATGGGGGACAACTCTTCAGTCGAAGTCATCAACAAAGGAAGGATTGAACTCACCAACGAAAGCTTCGAGAATGTGCTGCACGTTCCCAAAATTTTCGTCAAATTTCTCTCCGTGTATCATATGACGAATTTTGACACTAGAAATAAATTCATATTCACACCAAATTCCTTGGAAATCTATGAAATGCAAACCAACTCCAGGGTTTTTACCGGTGAGGCAAACCATCAGTCTAGATTGTATACATTTTATGAATTTATTGAACCAGATTCTGCTTTGTTTCTTACTCATGTTGATGAAAGTAGTAGGATATGGCACGAAAGGTTTGGACATTTGAATTTAATATATATGCAACATCTTAGGAAGAAAATATTGGTTGGTGGTATACCAGACATCCATTTCTCCAAGGGAGTATGTGAGGGATGTGTTCTTGGAAAACACCCTCAAGAGAAATTCGACAAAGGAATGTCTCAGAGAGCTTCTGCACCTTTATATCTGATCCATAGTGACCTCATGAGTCCTTTCCCACATCCATATATAAAAAAATTGAGGTTTTTTCTCATTTTTGTTGATGATTTCTCTCGTTTCACATGGATTTACTTTCTGAGGCAAAAATCTGAGGTCTTTCAACACATCAAAGATTTCAAAGCCTTGGTTGGGACACAGTCAGTAAATAAAATCAAAGTAATTCAAACTAATAACAGGTGAGAGTATGTCAATCATGAGATCCATAGTATTTTCCATGAGGCAGGGATTCATTTGCAGCACATAGTTCCCTATACTTCGCAACAAAACATAATTGTTGAGTGGAAAAACATATCTCTAAAGGAGATGACATCTTGCACGTTGCATGAAAATTCACTACCACAGAGACTATGGGACGAAGCACTTAATTGTGAAACATACATCCAAAAAAGATCTCCCCATAGATTTTTCAAGGATAAGACCCCCTACGAGGCTTGGAGCGGCCTCAAAACAGAAGTGACCCACTTTCATATTTTCAGTTCACGTGCATGGGCCTGGATTCCCTCTGAAAAGAGGAAGGCACTTGATCCACAGAGCACTGAGTGTATTTTTGTTGGATACCCTAATGGTGTGAAGGGATATAGACTTATTGATATTTCCTCGGACCGACTCATCATTGAGTGAAGTGTCCAATTCGAGGAAAGTGTCTTGCATGTACCTCAACAACCACATGCAACACCTTCATTCTTCCACCTGTCCGAGATGATGAGCATGCACATGCTGAATCTTCCTTAGATGATAGTTTTTATTCAGAGGACTCAGATGATTCAGATATAGAGTCAGTACAATTAGATGCAGAGTCAAAGCATCCAGATGTAGTTGCAAATCCAGAGAAGAGGCCCAAGTGGGCACATACTACTCTTCAGGATGCAGGGGATCTCGTTGGTGATCCAACCGATACTAGGATGACTTCATTTGATTCCAAGGAGCCTCCTATTTCACTCACTGCCACTGAACCATTTCCCTCCAGGAATGTTTTCTTTTTTCGGTCTTCAGATCCATAGTCTTATGGTGAGGTTGGTGGAAATCCCTTTTGGGAATCCGCCATGCAGGAGAAGTACAACTCCCTCCTCGAGAACCAGACTTGGGATATGGTTCCCCTTCCTTCTAGAAGGAAACTTGTCAGATGCAAATGGATCTACAGGATCAAGACCAGATCAGATGGAAATATTAGTAGATACAAAGCCAGGCTTGTTTCCAAAGGATTTCAGCAGGTGCATGGTATTGACTATGATGAGACCTTCAATGCAGTAGAGAAGATGGATTCCATACGTTTTGCACTTGCCATTGAGACATCCAAGGGGTGGGAAGTCCAACAGATGGATGTGAAGAATGCATTTCTTCATGGTGATGTTTCTGAGGAGATCTATATGGAGAAACCCCAGGAATTTATGCATGACTCATCTTTGGTCTGTCAACTGAAGAAATCTCTTTATTGCATCAAGCAAGCTCCGAGGCCATGGTATGTCAAGATGGAATCATACCTGTTGTCACAGAACTTTGTACATTGTAAATCAAACCCGAATGTCTACATGCTCCGGATGACTGATTCACTTCTACTCTAAGTTCTGTATGTTGATGATTTTTTGATCACCGGTTGCTCGACTTCAACAATTGCTATAGTCAAGAGGATTCTACATGACAGTTTTTTGATGATGGACATGGGTCCTCTACACTTCTTCCTTGGAATCTAGATCAGTCAAGATGCATCAAGAATCAAACTGTCTAAGAACAAGTATGCATGAGATATCCTTAAGAGATTTCACATGACAGACTGGAAGTCTACTCTGACTCCTTTCCTATCAGGAGTCAAACTTCAGGATGGCAGGGAAACTCCACTGGTTGATAGCACACTATACATTCAACTAGTGGGGAGCTTGTTGTATCTCACACACTCTAGACTAGACCTCTCCTATGCATTTGGTGCAGTTTTCAGGTTCATGTAGGAGCCACATGAGCTACATTGGAAGGTGATCAGAATCTGGACCAGGGGTCAAATTTTAGCTCAAAAATCAACGTTCTTGGAATTTCCTCAAAACGAACAGGAGCGTATCCCACATCATCATGAATCCAATGCAACTCGTTTCATCTCAAACGGACGTCGGGAGCGAGAGATATCGTTATTTGCTCGAATCGTCAAATAGGCAAAAAAAAGGATGTTGATTGTGCAGTCCGTACAGGCTGACGTTGCAGGACCATACGATGATGTGGCAGAGACTATACGTTGATGTGGCATGTGATGACATGGAATTTGTTGATTGGCAGATGTCGTCGAATCAGAATGCGACACGTGGCATCATTTTTGGTCAATGGTATGGTGCCACATGGCACCCCGGTATTGGCTATTGGTTTGTTATTTAAAATTGTATGGGGTCTGTGGGGATCGAACCCCAGACCTCCCCACCGATGTAAAGACTTAACAAAGCCCGCCCGACCAACATACCACTCTTTGTTCCTTGCTATATGAGTGGGTTTATTTACATTTAACTTTGTATTGTTTATAGTTTGGCACGGGGGTCGGGTTGGGGCTTAGCCCCAGCCCGTGGTTATAGCGCTCATATCACATGACCATAACATGACTCTAATGCAAAGTGCGCGCGCACGTTTTGGGTTGTTTACCAAACGGTTAAGACCCACAGTTCTATGCTTTAATACATGTGACCACTTACCATACACGGAGGCGCGCGCATTGGAGTCTAGCTCCGGTCGCATGCATTCATATATATGATCGCTGGTTTTTACATATGGAGCATGCCCGGTTTTAGTTTGGGTTTTCAAACGGTTAACACATTCGCCTGCCACTTTTCAAGTCCAGGTTTAACCTTGGAACGAGTGCCTAACTTTGCGCTGGGACGTGGCCACATGGCCCCCATGCGCCCAACACCTCCGGGATTTGGGGGCTTAGTTCCCTAACTGTTCGACAAATTGGCGCATTTTGTGGAGATGCGCGTGGGTGCTTTTTCAAGTCCAGGTTTAACCTTGGAACGGGTGCCTAACTTTGCGTTGGGACGTGGCCACATGGCCCCCATGCGCCCAACATCTCCGGGATTTGGGGGCTTAGTTCCTTAACTGCTCGACAAATTGGTGCATTTTGTGGAGATGCATGTGGGTGCTGGGTTTGGGCACGGGAAACGCCCAGAAGCCAGGTTACTCACACACAGGTGCATTTTGACGAACCAGAGACAACAAGCTTGAAGGAAGAAAATGGCAGGAGGCCTATCTTCTTCATTTTTTGGCCAAATGAGATGCCGTAAAATCCCAACTAGGGGTTTTTGGACGTTCGGAATCCATTGGCACTATTTTCACAGCCATTTGAAGACTTATTTTGCAGGTTTTTAACCATTGAAGTTTCAGGAAGCTCAAGGGAGCTTGAAGCCCTCATTGTTTGAGGTCTTGCTCAGATGAGCCTATGTTTGTTTTCTGTGATTGAATAATCATTTTTGGCTAATTAATATGCTCTGAACATTTTGGGATAGGTTTCAGATCCATTTGAAGACTTTTACAAGTGTTTTTTCCAAAGGGAAGCTCAGGGAAGCTTAAGGCCACATGTAGAAGAGGTCGTGCCCAAATGAGCCATGATCCATTTTCAGAGTTTTATTAGTCATTTTTGGGGTTTTTATGCATTCTGAACCCAATGGTACAGTCATTATTTCCATTGGAGTTGAGGAGATGCTTGTAAAATAATATTTGACAAACTAATCCCAAAGAGCCTAGTCCATTGAAGGAGGCTCAAGGAGATGTAGCCCAGAGAGGGGTGAACTCCTTTATCATCTTGTTATTGTTGTGATTTTGATGGGTTATTTGCTGCAAGTGATGTTGCTGTGTATTTGTTTAAAGCACATATTTAACCTTTTAAAAGAACATTTCCTCACACATGAACATTGAAAAGAAGAAGCATGAACTTAACACATAAATCATCTTGCATATTTTAACACATGAAGCAAGGTC
>SNQJ01S0091951.1:27833-38692 GCA_010110895.2 Picea sitchensis | reverse complement strand
GGAAGAAGGTAAGACAGAGGACCAAGGTTGAGAGTTCTAGAACTCAAAGGACTCATCTGCATGAGCTAAAGATAGTTCCAGAGATGGTGAAGAAGAAGACTCAATCACCAATTTCATCCAACTTTGAAGCAAGAATGCCCATGAGTGAATCAAGGCTGCAACAATCTCATGGAGTGCATGACCCAGAGCACAAAACAAATGGTTGTCGGTTCAAAGGAAGATGGAGATAGCAATGGCAACAAAGGATTGTTCCAAAGACCAAGAGGACAAAAGGAAAAACACAAGCTTGTCTTAGGTGGAATGAAGATTGTCCCAAAATGTTGGCAAATTGTCTCTAAGAATGTAGAAGGATAATATGAACACTCGAGAAAGAGTGTGGCCCTTGCATGTAATCCCTCTGTTAATAAAGCGCCGAAGAAGCCATTATTTGTTGGTTTTCCCAAATGGATTTCCAGGGTAAAATCTCTATGTTAATGTTGTGTTTATGACTGATTCCTTCACCATTATTTTATGCATTTAGATTACAATCTACAAGTATTATACAATTAGAACTAATGTACAATACTTCCCTCAAGTACTTCCCCTTCCAAACAAGGACTTTTCTCTAGAGTCCCAAAGTCCTCGAGGACAAGGAAACACGAGGTATGGATCCTCCTAAGGCGGGGATAGGCCCATGTGCAACATTATTTTGTTATAATTCCCAAGTTTCATCAAAGTTGTGATTCTATAAATCACTCTCAAAAGTAGAGCTATACTTTACTCCAAACTTTCTGTAGGTGTACCTTTTTGCAAAGCAATAATGACTAGAAAGTAGTAATAATTCAAGATACCTAGGAATGTTGTAATGATAGTATCTATTCTAAGCAATAGCCTTACGAGTATAGTCAAGGCATTCTAACTTCTTGTGCATCTAATAAAACTTTCTTTTAGTTATGTTGATTTCTATAGCATTGCAAAGAACCTACCTACCCTCAGGGAACTAATAAGTAGCCTAGATGAAGTCAACCTTCCATCTCCTTATCAACCATTAGCTAACAAAGGGGTCTCAAGGGTGAACACAAAAGGCCTTGAAAGACCCTATTTTAAGTCAACCGTCCATCTCGTTATTAACCCTTATCTAATGAAGAGTCGTCATTAGGGGTAAATACTTCATTACATTAAGGCCTATTAGGCTTTGAAAGACCCTCATGTCATGGGTGAATACTTTGAGAAATAGATTTTTGAAAGGTCATATAAGGGTTGATAAGGTCAACCACTTTTAGAACGTTATTTCGAAAATATTGACCTTTTAGGGGAACCCTTTGTTAGATAAGTGTTAATGAGGGAGGCCTTGAAAGGTCTTTGTGGGCATTAGGGCTAAATATTTTGTTACAATAAGGCGACCAAACTAGAACAAAGTATTGTCTTATTGTATCATCACCATCACCCCAGTCAATAGACAAAACTAAAGAACGTTTTGAATAGCAAGTAGGAAACAAAGGTGTTAAACTGTGTCATCAACTTACCGACGAAAGACTAAGATAGCTCCCAGCAAATGGGAGAACCTGTTGGTACTAGAAATCATCCCACCCGAAATAATAATCAAGTGATCTACACAAAGGTAAGGTCATTCCTTTTCACTATGCGATTCTGACATTCCCCTTAAAAATAACTCAGATATGACAAATAAATGGTGTCTTGGAAATGTCTTATTGTTAGCTTTTAGCTCGTGAGGTGTCTCAGTTGTGCCTAAGTGTCCTATTCCAGTTGATGGACACACCAAGGCCTAGATCAACCTTATTATCTCAACCTAGATCAAACTTAGGCTAATCAGCAAAAACTTTACCTTGAGTGGAATGTGGGGCCCAAGGAGAGAGGGTGCACCTCATGAAGGAGGTTGTTAGTGGAGTGTGGGACCCTATCCAAAGGGGGGCGCACCACTTAGTGGAGAGTGGGGTCCAACCCAAAGGTGGCAAACCCAATCTCAACCATTGAGGCCCAAGGCTGGGAACACATCTAAAGGCAAATGGAGGCTGAAAGAGAGATAAAAGGAGGTTGAGGGTGAGAGGACACACACATTGCTCATTTGTGTGATTGCAAGTGAGAGAAAGGAGGGTTATTGAGGATGAGGAAGGAGGGAAAGAAGTGCTAGGGCGAGTAGCAAGCTGAGGAGGGCGTTTTCAGGTGTTGAAGGCAACAGGAAGGAGGCCAACATCAGGCCATATCAGGCAGCCAACATCTGCCCACACTCAGGTCGGGTTTTGCAGCAGATAGAGGGGCAAAAGGTGGTCGTACAACCTCAACAAGGACATGCAACCTTGTCTGTAAAGTTCAACAAGGAACAAGGACTATTTCTGGCCATATTTGCAGTCAACAATAGGTTGTATAGAAGGCCGTACAACTACAACAAGGAGTGTTGAGACAATTGGGCCATACTGTGGCTGTGGAGAAGCTAAGTTCTGCCCAGAAATTTCTCATAGAAATTTCTGAACAATTCTTGTTGTAAAATTTCCTCAGAAGCCTCAATGAGAAGCCCTCCTTTGATGGTTTTCTCCACACTAGAGTTTCTAGGGTAACATCTGGAGTTGTCTTATTTTTATGATTGGTTCTATGTATGCTTCCACTGTCATTTTGTTGTTTTATAACTCAGCTGTAGGTGATTAGCGTAATTTCCATATTTATATCAGCAAGCATAGATTTATGTGTTTAGTAAATTACTGGTTATAATTTTATGTGTTGAGTTAGGTAAAAATAACATGGTATCAGAGCTCAACCTCTGAATACAGGAGGAGCCAAGATACTTGTTGTGCAAGGATAAATCAGCAAGTGCGACGTGAGACCAGAAGGTGTGTGGAAAACAGGGCAATAGACTCAAATGGCTAGTGCAGGCTTAAGGTTTGAGGACAGGCTGGATGGAGCCTCAAGTTTCTGTCCTTGGAGGGAGCGTATCAGCTTGGTGTTAGAGGAGAATGGGTTGTTGGAAATTGATGAAGGAAAAGTGGCAGCCCCAGCTGATCCAACACAGCTAGCAGCCCATACTAAGAAAGATGTCAAGGACAGGGGGATACTTGTGGATGGTGTCAAAGACCACATTATTCCTCATTTGTCAAGCAAGAAGACAACGAAGGACATGTCGGAGGCCCTGGTAAAGTTGTACCATTCTGACAACCAGACCAGAAAGATGTTGCTCAAAGAGAAGTTGAGGAGCACGAAGACAACCAGACCAGAAAGATGTTGCTCAAAGAGAAGTTGAGGAGCACGAAGATGGCCAAGGGAGAATCGGTGGTCACCTACCTCACAAAGTTCACTCGGATTCGAGATGAACTGGTAGTTGTGGGAGAGGCAGTGGACGAGACTGAGTTGGTGAGGACAATCTTGAATGGCTTCACCAAACAGTGGGAAGTATTTGTCTGTGGAATTGTGGCTCGGGAGAAGCTCCCTGATTGGGAGAGATTATGGGACGACTTCACCAAGGAGGAGTTGAGACTAGATGCCACTCAAGCTAGCTAGCCAAAGAGTGAGGAGGAGGAGAATGTGGCTCTTCATGCAAAGAAGAGCAGTGGAGCAATAGGCTCCAGGGACATGAGCAAAGTGAGATGCTTTGCATGTCACAAGACTGGCCACTATGCCAGCCAGTGTCCCACCAAGAAGAAGAAGAATAAGGAGTCAAAGGTAGCAGCCACAACATTTATTGAGATGGATGCGTTTGTAGAGAAATTCAACAATGAATTTTCTTTGGTGGCCACTCTTTCTAGCAGCAACAGATTGGTTGAGTTGGAGAATATTGGGGCATGGTTCGTGGACAGTCGATCATCTCGCCATATGACGGGAATGGGGTCGATGTTCCTTAGTGTTTTGGAGACGGGATCGGATTTGCATGTGCAGAGTGGGGCTAGCACCATGCATATAGTAAAGGGGGTTGGATGCATCAGATCCCAACTAGAGTCAGGAGTGTCTCTGGAGGTGGATGAGGTGATGTATGTACCAGAGATGAGGGTTAACTTGCTCTCTATATCAGCTCTGGAGGATATGGGGTATGCAGTGATGTTCGCAGAAGGACAGGTGCTCATACAGCAGAGGGAGTGGCCTTGAATACAGTAGCGAGGCTTGGCATCAAGCAAGGTATGATGTACAGGTTGTTGGGATAGCCTGTAGTTGGGCCCAGAGGGAGCTTGGACCAAACATCAATGTCAAGGACTGTCAGCTGGTATGACATGACACTGATGGATGAGTAGAGCAACAAATCAGATCAGAGTGCAACAGAAGTAGTAGGTGGATCTTTCGGTTCAGAGGGAGCAGTTACAACAACAACAACAGATTTGATTGGATCAGAGATTGATCCTGGTGGAGACACCTCCTTCGCTAAGAGGGAGTGTTAGTTTTTAGTTCGTGAGGTGTCTCAATTGTGCCTAAGTGTCCTAGGCCAGCTAATGGACACACCAAGGCCCATATCAATGTTATTATCTCATCCTAGATCAGACTTAGGCTAATCAAAAAAAAATTTACCTTGAGTGGAAGGTGGGGCCCAAGGAGAGAGGGCGTACCTCATGAAGGAGGTTGTTAGTGGAGTGTGCGACCTTGTCCAAAGGGGGGCGCACCACTTAGTGGAGAGTGGGGTCCAGCGCAAAGGTGGCAACCCCAATCTCAACCATTGAGGCCCAAGGCTATACATCTCAAGGCAAATAGAGATTGGAAGAGAGATAAAAGGAGGTTGAGGGTGAGAGGACACACACATTGCTCATTTGTGTGATTGCAAGTAAGTTGAAGGAGGGTTATTAAGGCTAAGGAAGGAGGGCAAGCAGTGCTAGGGCGAGCAACAAGTTGAGGAGGGTGTTTTCAGGTGTTGAAGGCAACAAAAAGGAGGCCAACATCAGGCCATATCAGGCAGCCAACATCAGGCCATATCAGGCAGCCAACATTTGCCCACACTCAGGCCGAGTTTTGCAACAGAAAGAGGGGCGAAAGGGGGTCGTGCAGCCTCAACAAAGACAGACAAACTTCGCTGTAAAGTTCAGCAAGGAACGGAGCCTATTTCTAGCCATATTTGCAGTCAACAACAGGTTATATAGAAGGTTGTACAACTACAGCAACAAGTCCTGAGACAACTAAGCCATACTGTGTCTGTGGAGAAACTAAGTTCTGCCCAAAAAATTCTGTGAGAAATTTCTAAACTATTCTTGCTGTAAAATTTCCTCAAAAGCCTCAATAAGAAGACCCCTTTGTTGGTTTTCCGCACACTGGAGTTTCCAGGGTAACATCTGGTGTTGTCTAATTTTTATGCTTGGTTCTGTATATGCTTCCATTGTCATTTTCAGTGTTCCACGAGGACCAATCCCCCAGGGTGGGGGGTGCCCCCCACGTTTCCCACACGCCCGAGACGGGGGGACGCCTGGGGAAACGTTTCCCCACATCCCCCTTTTAGGGAAACGTGGGGAGATGCAGGGGTTGCGTTTCTCCAATGTGGGGGTCGCATTTCCCCAAAAGGGGTGCTTCTAGGCGTCCCCCCTTGAAAAGGGGGACTTCTGAATGCACCCCCTCAAAAGGGGGACTCCTGGGCATCCCCCCCTAAATTTTTGCCTAATAAGACATAAAATTAAAAAAACAAAAACAATTTATTAAAAACTTAAAAACCCTACCTCATATATTTATGATTAATCATTGCTTTACACTCATTTGACATTTATATTTCAGCCCGTGAGTTATTCGGTCGACCTTGAGCCCATTGTTAATTTTCAGTTTTAACTTTTGAGTCTCAACTCTAGATACTAATGACCTCATATTGAGTCTTTGACTCATCACGCTTTACTATTATTGAGTTTGAGTAATTTCAATTTACTATTTCACACTTATGTATCTATTATTTTGCTTAGTACTAATTTAGTAATTAGATTCTAGAATGATGAATGATGAATTTAAATCAATGTATACAATATTTTATTATATTTGTTTCATTTATGAGTTATGAATCAATGTATTTCATTACTGAATCATAATGTGAATCATGTTTATTATTTATGTCATTTGCAAATTTAAATATAGTACTAGTTTACTGTTTACTATTTACATTGCATAATGATGAATTTACATGGGCTGAGTTGTTATTGTTGGGATTTTATCATTAATATATATATATATATATATATATATATATAATTTTAGAGATGAGGGACCCTATGCTAGGGACCCCGACATCCTTCGTCCCCCCTGAATTTCGGTGCTCCCACACGTCCCCCTTGTGCGTCTCCCGGCTCCCGCACACCCCCATCCCAAAAACTTGGTGGAACATTGGTCATTTTGCTGTTTTATAATTCAGCTGTCGGTTATTAGCGTAATTTCCAGATTTATATCAGCAAACATAGATTTCTGTGTTTAGTAAATCACTGTCTATAATTTCATGTACTGAGTTAAGTAAAAATAACATTTATGAGTAAAAAAGAACTCCTATTTGAGAAAAAACCCTATGCTCAGGTAAGACATAGACCGTGGAAAAAGGTTGTCGTAGTGGAGACAAAGCCAACTGTTCTTCTCAGGGGCAGAGAGGGGGAGAGGGAGGGAGGAGGGAGGGGAGAGGGAGGGAGGAGGGAGGGGGGAGCGGGGCTGTTGACAGATTTAGCATCTTCTTTGAGTAGCTTGAGATCTACTTGAAAGGAAGTTCTCTACATACTTTTCTTTGTTACATGATAATTGTGTTATTTTAATTTAGCTGGATAGATCAGCTACACGGAAATGGCCTTGAGAATTGAAAAATCCCAATCACATTTCTAGGTCAAAAAATTCAGCGACATGTAAGTATAAGCAGAAAAATATATATGAACATTTGTGCTTCTCAGACTGTGATTTCTATTGGATACAGTTAAAAGCAATAGAGTTGAATAATAAATACTCATTTTAAAAATGTAATTGGTCAAAAAAACTCGCCAAATGGACACGGTTAAATCTGAAATTGAAATCGTTACACAATCGGCATTGATCCGTCCAAATAAACAAGATAGAAAACGACGAATAAGAACAGTGCGGATGAAAAGCAAAGTACCTCCGGCGGTTCCAAATGCCCACACCCAAAGGATCCTGACACCAGCGCTGCCCCCAAACATCGTTTTATCTGCAGAATAGAATTACCCAAATGCTCTTAGGCTTTGTTTTTTTTTCACGCAGACAATGCTCTTAAGTTTTGGTGTAGACTTAAAATAGTTAAGCTTGTGCGTCTTTCCCCGTGTATCAGAACCCCTCCAAAAGGTTCTGGCCCGTGAGAGAAGTGTCGCTCAAAATCGTCTAAAAAAAATTAAAATCTAAAATTTACTAGAAATAACAAAATTAATAACAATGTTTAAAAAAAAGGGTGCATTATAAATAGGAGAATTAATAATAACAATGTTTAAAAAAAAGGGCGACTATATAAATAGGTCCAAATTACTTTCACATATTTAGTATTTAATGGTATGTTTCAAATATTACACATTTCAAAACTTGGACGGGTTCAAATTTGATTGGGAATCAAGATTTGCTCCATGACATGTTCAAATTTGACAAGAATCGAGATTAGCTCTATGGGTCTATGGCTCCTAGTTGGAGTAAAAGAAACCATTAAGGTGGACATTCATTGAGTCTATGGGTTTATAGCTAATAGATGGAGTACATGAAACTGTTAAGATGGACATTAATTGTATGAATTTTAATGATTGAAACATTTCTTTCCAACTTTTGCTCACTTCACGGAACCTCATAAGCTTTTTATAGGTAATCTTGCTAGAATTTGAATTAGCAAGTCTCAAGTTAATTTCTTCCATATTTCTTTTACCATTTCCATCTTGTTACTCTCTTCCATATTTTTCTTACTACTGCAAAGTTGTCGGTGTGTTGTATCATCATTAATAGATCATGACATAAACCCACATAATGCTTTATAAAGTCTCTCATTCATTAACCATTAATATTGTTTTATTGCCCTTGCTTTCAAATGGAGCATTGAAGTCGTGATAATAATAAAAAAGGGTCATTATAAATGTCCACTCACAACATCTAGCCATTATGTCGTTTCATTGGCATTGCTTTCAAAGAGAACACTGAAGCTGCAAAACTAAATTGTTTTGGTATATGGCGGAATTGACAACTAGGGCAGGCTCGTACTCACATGAGACAGGGTCTATTTTGAGTACTACCACTATAACCCCCATGTGTATCTGCATTGCCCCACATGCGACACAGATGGTTTGTCAAGGTTTGAACTAGCCACATCACAAGGATTCCCTTAACAGTGCACTCTACCACCAACTGATCTATACCCCGGGGGCTAAGTCACAAGAGTAATTAAAAGGGCCATTATAGGGTAAATAAAAGGGCAATTATAAATGTCATATCCCGACATCGTTGGTCGATTATATTAAATACAAATTCATACACCTAAAGAAATCATCAAGCTATTCCAAATCCAATTAATAAAATCAAATGATTGCTTGTACTTTGCAATCTTTGAAGTTTGAATAACCATATTCCTTAGTATTATAATAACATACCTCATTGGCTCTTCACATTTTGAGGGTATTTGGATTGCGAGTGTCTTGTTTTCTTCAAACTCAAGGGTTGTCTATTGCGGATTGATCATTTCCTTATTGCAAAACAGTCACGACTTTCGCTTTCAAATGATGGCTCAAACCTGAGGTTTGTCTAGTCCTTTTAATCCCCCTTATGTTTATTTGACTAGTGGTTCCCCTTGGTTTCTTTATCCGAATCTGATTTTTGTTTCAATTTTTTTCATCAATGAGTTGTGGTATTTGAGATTCATATATAATGGGTTATGTGTGGTATTTGTGCAATATTAGATGTGAGTGGTGTTATTTGTTGTTTTCTTTTCTGATTGCATTTCAACAAAGTCATCTGGGAACATTTTAGGGAAGGATTTTGTGAATATCTAACTTTGGCTTTATTGCTAAAATATTAGTTTCAACGATGAGCGGATTTTATAGTATAAATCCTACATATTTAAACATATGGTAATCGAGACCTAGATCATGGAGTAATCTTATTCATAATAGGATAACATGGTTTGATAGGTAAATCATATGGTCTAGGCAGACAATAAATAAGAGATTATGGGTTTCTTTGTTTTGTGTTTTCAATTTTTAGTTGCGAAACTCAGAGTTCAAAGATAATTTCATGTTGGTTATGCATAATCTTTTGAAGTTTTTTATGGTCCTAATGACCCTTTACACTATATTAGTCATTCAGTCAAAAGGATCCAATAATATTTTATTTTTACATTTTTTTAATAAAAAATTTACTTTATTTATACTTGTCAATTCAAGTATAATTATTTTTATAACTTTTCATCTTTGAAGGGTTGGATGATTATATGCCCTTTCAACTGAAATTAAAACTAACCCTTCAAATTTAATCATTGATACCCACATATCCTTTCTAAACACATATGCTTTATGTACAAATAGAGGTCTCAATGTAATCATAAACATTTATGTCCACATACATGTATCATAAAACAAGGATATATGGGGTGTTGTCTATTTGTTATAAGTTTTGGCCTCTTTCGCCAGAATCCAACAACATAAATCTACAGAAAATCACAATTTTCTATTGTTTAAATTACATTTCTGAATTCAGAAATGGATTCAGTGTGATAAAAAAAATCCGTGGGACACTCCAATTATACAAAATTAACCACTCAAATCTACAGATATAGTTATTGGATTTCGGACAAAATTAAACAGAAAATATCAAAAAGTAAAAAACCTAAAAAAAAATTAAAATAAATGTATATACATATATATAAAAAAACGTAAAACAATTAAACTAAATGTATACATATGTAATGTAACCGTATGCCTTAAATGTTGATTAAACATTTATGTCCATGTGCATATATCACAAAACAGGGATAGGGATATATGTAATGTATATACACAAAACCCGCTAGCCCTTTTGTCAGTGGGACATTGTGAGTGACGAGGGGGGCAAGGCAATGGCAGCGTCCTATACCAACTTCGGTATTTCAGCTGGATTCAACTCAACCATCGTACCCATTTCGTCAAAAAGGAGCCGTTATTGGAGCCATGCGCCAAGGGCACAACCGTGCTCCCAGAGGGCATCCAGATCCATAAGATGCAGTGCCCATACAAATCTGCCAAACCCCACATTGAAGACATGTAGGAATTGCAAAAAACAGTTCGACCCATTGCAGAACCACCCTCGTGCATGCTGCTACCATACTGCACACTTTGGAGGTAAGTTCTGCGTCCATATGCGTATTCATCTTAGTCTGTGCATACGGATATTGGTTGTTCTGGTTCTTAATTGGAGGTAAGAGATTGTTGTCTGATTATAGGTATTCCTTTATTGTTAAATAATAGAATTTTATATGGTGGAGCTGGTTTCCTTCTTGCTGAAGACCACAGTTATTGAAGTCTTATTGTAGTTATCACACAAGAAGCCCATAAGACTTGTTTGCCCATCCACAAGCTCAGTTCTGTTTCATAGGCAACCATGTCTCTTTTTTTTCGTTTTGATTATGTGTTAGTGAAGCGCCCTTTGTCTAGATGGAGGCAATTATTGAACTCCATGTTGTGTACACTGGGTATAACAACCACATAAACATCGTCCCTTTGCTGCTCTATCTGGCGAGATATGCCCATTGGAACTTGAACCTGAGTCGCCGCCGTGGTAGACACCTCCACTTACCACTAGATCAGAGCCCCACTGACTTGGTTTGTATACTAACTCAAGATTGTTTTCTATTCTTCT
Organism: Picea sitchensis; assembly: GCA_010110895.2. Lineage (NCBI taxonomy): Eukaryota > Viridiplantae > Streptophyta > Pinopsida > Pinales > Pinaceae > Picea > Picea sitchensis. Next base: position 27,961 of record SNQJ01S0091951.1, on the reverse strand, counting down.
AGGACTCAGAAAATAACTGTGGTCCAAGTCAATTGTCTTATGAAAACAATTCACTAGTTGGGTGTTGAACTTTTTACTTTGCCAAATGCTAAGTTGCATGACACTATGACAACCAACTTATTGAATAA